>KV908433.1:187743-192743 GCA_002005505.1 Botryococcus braunii
TGGACGAGGCCAGGTCCGCCTTACATCTAGGCCCTTGTCAGCGTATTTCGGTTTTGGGTTGTCGCACATGCAGTGTTGTTTCTTGTTCTTGCAATCCTTTCGGTGTATCTTAGGTCTTCAAAAGGGCAGTTATGTGATACCTGTTAAATTTAACTGATCAGCATGGGGAGGGGAAAGTTGCAGTTGTAGGGACTCCGTGTTTGCCACCTGCAGTGTCGTATGGTAATTATTGACCAATTAATTCATTTTGACCGTGAAAGATTCAAGATATTAATTAAGAATAATAAATATTCCGAAAAACATAAGCGTTAATTATTGACCATATCAAAAATCGGCTTCCCGAATATTTTTAATTGTTTTTCAATTGCTAGTGTTTCCGCTGTAACACCTGGAAACCTTACATCAATAGCACCCGAATTGCATCAAAGAATATTTCTAACCATCTCGTGACAGTTTCTGAACATTCCTGACCCTCGGGATGCGAATTCCGCCCTCTATACCTCCGAAAAATAGAGGCGGTAATTGTTGACCATATCATTTGGCGAATTCCTGAGTATTTTTTTAATACACCACCCGATTATTTTTCGGTCAATAATTACCGCCGGTACGGAATTTAAGTATCTGAGGAATAGACACGGGCTGTCATACCCGTATCGTGTGCAGCTTGCATTACCCCTTTCCTGCCGAAGTAGGACAAGTGTGTGTGTATGTGGGCGCACGCGCGCGCGCACACACACACACACACACACACACACACACACACACACACACACACACACACACACATACACACACACATGCGCGCGCGCGTGCGCGTATGCAGGGCCCCGAACCGCAAACTCCTATCCCTCACACACACACACACACACACACACACACACACACACACACACACACACACACGCACACCCCCCCCCCGGGGGTGGGGGCCGGGAGACAGAGGACGCTAGTGAGAGTGAGTGAGAGAGAGAAAGAGAGACAGAGAGAGAGAGAGAGAGAGAGAGAGAGAGAGAGAGAGACAGAGACAGAGACAGAGAGAGAGAGAGAGAGAGAGAGAGAGAGAGAGAGAGAGAAGGGGGGGAGTGGAGGCAGAGATATGGGGTAAGTGAGAGGGGAGTAGTTGTGAGGGCTATGGAGAGGGTCACGGACGAGACGAATTCTTGGTAATGTGCATTTGTGCGTGCATTCGCTTACGAACAACGATATGGGTGAAGTACATGATAACATAGAGGCGGGGAGGACCAAGTCATATTGGGGATTGCCTGTATAGGGACAGGGCATCCAAAGCATCCCCAGCATCCCCAGCCACCTGGCCCTCGCCTGCCCCATCAGAACGCCCTCCAGGGGTCTCTCCACGAGCACGGCCTTCGCCCTCCACTCCTGAAGGCCAGCCGGGGTTCTCCACGGGCACGAGGCCATCGCCCCGAGAAGGCACAAGATTCTCTTCAGACAGAATGCCTACCCCGGAGCGCGGGCTGCCGAGCCCCTCAACCACGGTCCCGATGCAAGCCCCGGATGATGAGCTGGAGGAAGGGGAGGTAGAGGAGGGAGAGCTCCCTGTGCATGAAAACAAGAGACCCCGTCTGGACGGGGATGGTCATGGGAACAGCCCTGGTTCCGTCACCCATATGGGACCTGGGTACTTTTCCCCTTTTACCCCCACCTTTATGCTATCGCACCCCTTCCCCCAACATCCTCCCCTCCCTCCATACATCGGGGAATCGATGCTTGCTCGGATGAGGAGTGCTACTGTTAGGTAATCCATGGACTATGTGCGTTATATGCTCGTATGCAGTTTCCACAGGTGGATGCCATTTTTGCGTTATTACGCTTTTTCCCACTATCAGCCAGTGCATTGCCCAATCCTGCACCGTTTTTGCTTCCTAACCTGCCTCTGTCCCTTACATTCTCCCTGCCTTGCTTTCCCATTACTTTCCCCCTCTCCCCTCCATTCTCCCCGCCCTTCCTCCACTCTTCAAAGGACATGCTTGGTTTCATTGCGAGGAGGCTTACTCGTCTTATTGATTGTTGGGTCCTGTTTGTTGTTGCCCATTGCTTTCTTGTGATTACAGCTGCAAAACTTGAGCGTCATTTTCATCTTGTCCATTCATGGGCATAATTAATGTCTGACCATATCTCAGTGATTTAGTGGCTCATCAGATCCATACAGCGAGGACATTGGAAAGCATAGATGCACTTGGGAGAAAACCCTTGCCAGTCTTTCTCTGGGAGGCTGAATATTAAATTTTATCATATGCCGATTGGAGCAGTGCAAGGTTTCCAATGCCCTTGAGTGCCTGATTCCTCTGGCAACGAGATCAATGAGTCATTCATGAATAATGTGCAGTTCATGAATGAAGCACGAATACTGGCGTGCTATTTGTTCACCGTAGGGCAGCCGTAGGGTGCTACTACTGCTCCTGGAGTGGTTGAGCCGCCTGACTTGTAGTGAACGAGATGTACTCTACATCCCTGTATTGCTCGCGGAGGGCAACGCTCAACTGCTCGTTTTGCATTAAAGTGTGTAACCCCAGCAGCAAAATTGGATATGGGTTTAGGGGCATGTGACAATCGATTGATTGATAAGGATGGAATAGGATGTGAAGAATACCAGGGATCGAACCTGCTTACGGCGTAGTAATTATATGGCAGATTTAGAAGCATGATGGCTGAGGTGGGGATCAGTCCCATGTGCAATGTAGTGCTAAATAGTGAGAGTTTTTTTTTTTTTTTTTTACTTCAAAAATATGGAAACTGTGATGTAAGGAAGGGTACATGATGAGCAGTAAGGCCTTTGGAAATTCAGAACATTTCCCCCTCCAAAGACTTACCTCGTGCCTGGACTGTTTGTTACAGGGTCTTGACAGAGGCACCTGTTTCGCCTCCCTACAACCCAGGCAACTCGCCCGATCACCAGTCTAACAGCAGCCGGCCGATGTATGGGGAAGGTCCCCAGCCGTACAATGGTCATTCATACAACGGGTACCAATATGAAGGCCCTAACTATGAGGGCACCCAGCCGCGGTACGGGGACTATGCAGAGCCTGAGACGGAGGAGGCAAGGTACGGGTATGAGGGCGAAGGGCAGGGGCGCAGGCAGGAGTCATATGGCAACTACGGGGCCCACTGGGCCAGCTCCAACCACCGCGACGGCTGGCAGGACTACGATGCGCCGTCACGCTCACGTGGAGGCTGGCAAGACCTGGATGCCCCGCCACGGGCTCGTGGGGGCTGGCAAGACCTGGATGCCCCGCCACGCGCCCGTGGGGCTTGGCGAGACCTGGATGCCCCGTCACATTCTCGTGGGGGTTGGCAAGACCAGGGTGCCCCTCAGAGAGCTCCAGGGTCCTACTGTGATTGGGACGCCCCCGAAAACCACCGCCGGTCGTATTATGACCTTGATCTTGATGACCCTGTGCAAGAAGGGTAGCTCCACATGCACTAGCTCCACTGCAGAAGCCAGCAACTTTATTTCCTTTTGTCACAGTATCCTTCTGTATTCTTTTTGGTGAGGCGGGGAGAAGGGAGAGTAACCCTAGGGGTTGAGGGACAAGGCTGGGCGTGCTCCAACACAGTTGGTCAGTGTTGGAGGTTTACATAGAGGGGGGCCCACGAGAAAGCTCCCTGCCCCATAGGGGGAAAGCGTGGGCCGCCCCTTCCCTTGTCTGCCCCTTGCCACTGTATGGCGCTCTTTTTTAGACTTTTGCTTGCCCTCATATTAATGAGGTGGAGGCCAGCCACTCGCGAGATGGAAGCCCTCGATGGGTGAGGTGACCTTACATGCCTCTCGTGGCGAGGCGTGCGTGACCATTTTGGGAAGTGTGGCCCCTCTATCGGGAAGGCAAACCTGGCATCATGCGGCTTTGGAAGACCTGTAGCATGTTCGGTGTGGGTCTTGTGGTTGTGTGTACCTTGTGCAACCTGTTGCATCCTCGTTTTACTTGGAATACAGGCCCGGTCTCCTCAACGCACATGCTTGTTGGTACGGTCATCCTGCTGGGCATGCCGTCAAAGGTGTTGTCAACAAAGAACATACATGAGGATATTGGTCCTTTTTGGTTATCGTTTGCAGTTCCCCAGCGATTTATCTGATTCACACTGTCTTTCATGTTTCCTTGTGAAAGTATCATGCGGGCAAGAATGCTACACCACCACCTCCGTGCGGAATGGGTTGGTGGTGATTGAGAGTACAAAACTGAATGCGTAGTTGTGAAGGCATCCCAAGCATGGGCCTGTGAAAGAATATCGTGTGTAATGGAGGGGCTATGGACCAGAGTATATGTCTTGGGACCCTGATTCAAACTTGTCAAACGCCCAACAGTCTGTTCAAATGGACTGGCCTCGCCGTTATTCTGAGGCTTAAGAGAGGATAAGAAACGTCCCCGGTGGGTTGAGGAAGAGCCATCAAAATGGCGCCGGTGGCAGACACAAGTGAACAACTTGTGAGCCACTTACGGTAGAGAGTAACCAATGCCGGCCCACCCGGGTGGAAGTAGGACGTTGCTGTTCCCAAGTGTCACCTGGCAGTACCCTGAGAGGAGTCGTCCAATAGGAGCGAGCGGGCAGAGTGCGTACGTGGTATCTGGTTGTACACCAGGTATCCGCCAGGGTCACCCGAAGAAAGCAGCAGAACCAGAGGTAGAATTGTAAAGACACGTCCACCCTGTCCACTCATGCATGCGCAGGTGAATTTGTTTAGGAAGAACACTTATGCATCGTGAGTATGACAGCATGAAGTTTCATTGTAGGCGGTGCGGGGAAGCGCAAGCCAAATGTGCTAGGACAGCAAACCGCGAAATGATTGGCAATGTATCATGTGTGTGTGTGTGTGTGTGTGTGTGTGTGTGTGTGTGTGTGTGTGTGTGTGTGTGTGTGTGTGTGTGTGTGTGTGTGCGCGCGCGCGCGCGCGCGTGCGAGCGCGTGTTGCTGTGTGTTTCAATAAAGCCATGAAGCATATCCGACCGTAAACTATGTATCTTACATGCCTGTAAGCAGGGGCC
>KV908433.1:202245-204745 GCA_002005505.1 Botryococcus braunii
TCTCTCTCTCTCTCTCTCTCTCTCTCTCTCTCTCTCTCTCTCTCTCTCCTCTCTCTCTCTCTCTCTCTCTCTCTCTCCCTCTCCTCTCTCTCTCTCTCTCTCCTCTCTCTCTCTCTCTCTCTCTCTCTCTCTCTCTCTCTCTCTCCTCTCTCTCTCTCTCTCTCTCTCTCTCTTCTCCTCCTCTCCTCTTCTCTCCTCCTCTCCTCTCTCTTTCTCTCTCTCTCTCTCGCTCTCTCTCCCCCCCACCCTGTCCCTCCCCACACATGAACGCACGCACGCACGCACGCACGCACGCACACAAACACACACACACACACACACACACACACACACACACACACACACACACACACACACACACACATACACACACACACACACACACACACACACACACACAGATACTGCCATCACATGCGATGAAGGTTGGAGAGATGGTGCAGGTTCTGGAGGGAGAGTGGGCAGACAAGCAGCCAGAGGTTCCCAAGGTCAAGGAGCATGCTCTGTTGGGCGGGCCGCAAATATACTAGGTGAGGCGAGGGGCTCAATTCCCAGGGATTTCCAATGCAGCATCAGCGGCACTCTTTTTTGTTTCTCTTGTGCCATGGATGCATGCATGGATTAATTGAAGGGTTTTCCGGCTGTGCGTCGCAGTTTGGACGGGAAGCTTCTTAAGAGATTATACGTGACCAAAAGCCTGTTCAGTCCGGACCTGGTGGGAAGGGTTCTTACCTGCTTCAGATAGACGTGGAAACTGAAAAGGGAGGCCTTTCCATCAACCCCAACTTCTACGTTGACTTCGGCGCCGAACCAGACGGCCTCGCACTTTCCCACGAGGTTGGTACTCTTCCCGGACGACCCGGCAGAGGGGTTTTCAATGGGCTTCTCATATCTCTGTTCTGAATGTAACTCCTGGCTTGTGGGTAGCATCTGGCATTTGGATTTGTGGTGTTCATCGGACTTCGCATGCACATTAAAAACCGGGGGAAGGTAGAAAGGGGTGTCTTGGGTGAGCGGTGGGGTTAGGCAAAGGTATCACGACAGTCTGCATGGGACGTTCCGAGAGATCACGGTTCAGCCCAAAATCTGCCACGATCTGGACTGTCCCGACTCGATAGGAAAAACGTCGCACTTGGAAATCCACACAATTTCCGACATCCCGGGAGTACCCAGTCTGCAGGGGAGGGACTCTGGGACCGCATAGGGAAGTGGTTAGGAAGGGCAGGCCCCAGGCATGTCCCATGTCTGTGGAGCACAGTTTGAGGAGCCGACATCCGAGTCTAACAGCTGTACTGCAAGGTCTCAAGGCTTTACTACAGGGTTGTGGGAGCTGTACTACAGGGTTCTCATGAGGGCTGTACTCCAGGGGTCTCGGAGCTCTACTGCAGGGTTCTCAGGGCTGTACTGCATAGTTCTCCGAGGTGCACTGTAGGTTTCTCTGGAAGGGTGCATCATTATTTGAGTCCGCAATAGAATCAAATGCCAACTGGGGGGCCGTGTAACTGAGGTACCCTTGCGGGGACTGCTCAACCGACATTTGGAAGCGAGACTTCTTCCTGAGCGACAGGTCCCGAGCATCCGGGGCACCCCGAGGGAGTGGAGCTCCATGTAGCTCAGGAACCGCCTGGGGAACCAGTCTGGGTACCGCTCAGACGGACCCTTAAGTGATGCCTCGCCAGCCATGCGCAGCTGCCGATCGGGAGATTTGGGGGAGCCACTCTTCCCCTCGTATGCGCGCAAGCCATCACATGTTACCATTACTGAGTCCCCGAGGCTGTGCGGCCCCATATGGGGCCTCATTATTAATGGCCATTACTCTGTATCTTAGCTAAACGGCGTACACCCAACTGAGCTGTCCTCTAAATCGATTAACCAGCCCCACTTCCATTTACGCATGAGAGACCCGTTAATGGGTTGTGGATACGTGGCCTAGATACGCAGGAGAAGTGTGTTTTCTTGTATAAGCAAACAAAACATCTTGACTTCTTGACATATCTTCCCTTTAAAAGGAAATATGTTAAATTGCCGATTGTTGATTTTATTATGTTGGTTACGGTAACGTGCTTAAGGGGTTTTCGATCTTGATCATTGTGTATATATAACAACGATGATTTTTTGTAAACTTGTAACACCGTGGAACGTGAACACCAGCGCAAATGTCTTCCTTTCGAGCCGGGACAGTCCCGATCGTGGCAGATTTCGGCCGGGCACATGTGATGTCGCAAGCACATGGCACATGGCAGGCACATGTGGAGCTCCAAAAAAAAAACGGATCACATGTGGACGAAACCGACGGACGAAGTTTCCTCTACTCTACTCTACGTACAACACGGTTCCTCTCATGAGTTTTGTGTTTGCATGGAAGCGAGGTGGCGGGTACCCAGCTTGGGTGTGTGCATGAAAGCGGGGTGGCGGGTGACTCAGCAGCCGAAAGTGGGTCCTTCATAGCCCTTTGCAGTAACATAAACACAAAGAACGAGAAGGTCCGAAACGAAGGGGT
>KV908433.1:207245-214745 GCA_002005505.1 Botryococcus braunii
TAATAGTGAGAGAGAACTCCGCTCTAACCGAG
Organism: Botryococcus braunii; assembly: GCA_002005505.1. Classification (NCBI taxonomy): domain Eukaryota; kingdom Viridiplantae; phylum Chlorophyta; class Trebouxiophyceae; genus Botryococcus; species Botryococcus braunii. Next base: position 207,278 of record KV908433.1, read on the forward strand.
GACCTAGGTAAGTATTAAGGGACCTGGTGAGGCAGTTCGAAATCGTATGTTGAAATCTTCTCGAAGCATTTGTGAGTGTTCATTAACGGGAATACCGGTGCCTAAAAACCCCCATTATAATTATAACATGTTGTACAACATGTTATGAACATGAACATGTACATGTAATTACAGGTTTGGAACTGGGGATATATTTTCCCAAAAATTGAACACAACCGTCCTGCATGTATGCTGATATACATTTGCAAATTAGCTGAAATCTGCCAAACGACAATATACGCATGTAAATATGGGATCTTGTATATGACGTGCACGTGGGGTGGGGGGGGGAGTTTATGTTGAAAGGAAATTAAGCAATGGCTAGCTAATAGCTAACTATAATGAACCAAACTTATACAAAGACATTATTTTCCAGGATCACAAATATGAGTTTGAGATCTAAAAAGATATTTGTGTGTGTTAGTACGTAAACAGCGAAGAAGGTATGTGTTCCGTTGGCACACTTTCCCCCCTTTCTCCCCCCCCCCCCCCCCGAGATATATATATACCGTATATATAGGGTATATATATATATATATATATATATATATATATATATATATATATATATATACACACTTTCCCCCCTTTCTCCCCCCCCCCGAGATATATATATACCGTATATATAGGGTATATATATATATATATATATATATATATATATTTATATATATATAAATATATATATATATATAATATATATATATATATATATATATATATATATATATATATATATATATATATATATATATATATATACCGTATTATATATATACCGGTATTATATATATACGGTATATATATATATACCGGTATATATATATACCGTATATATATATATATATATATATATATATATATATATATATATATATATATATATATATATATATATATATATATATATATATATATATATATATATATATATATATATACCGGTATATATATATATAGAGAGAGAGAGAGAGAGAGAGAGAGAGAGAGAGAGAGAGAGAGAGAGAGAGAGAGAGAGAGAGAGAGAGAGAGAGAGAGAGAGAGAGAGAGAGAGAGACACAGATTTTGCGGGCGTTGGGGAGAGACTGGGGCAGAGGAAAGTTTTCTTTCCCTTCACTAATTATAATAAATACCCTCTACTTTTACTAAGGTTTATCACTGATATTGGCCTTGTCTCAGATTGTCAATGGCGCTATCTTTGGCCGCGGGGAACAGGCTTGGCTGGTCAGGGATTCCGGACGATGTCCTTCAAGTAGTTCGCTCCCATATGCCAACCCAATGTCTGAAGACGCTCCGCCTAATTTGCACGGACTGGTGCGATGCGGCCAATCGTCGAGTTACAAGACTGGATGTCCAAAGACCAATATGCCCATACGAAACGTTAGACATGGTGAACGTGTTCTCGGTAAAGACACTGGATGAAAAGGGACGTGAATTTAAATACCCTGTTACCAGCCTATCTATAGGAACAGACAACTCGGGCTGGCGATTCATTTTGCAAGACGCACCACTCGTTCAAGATCTGCAATCCCTAACCTATCACATTGAGGTAAGCGTACCCTTCCGCAGACTTGAAAAGAAAGTATGGATGGACGACTGCCGCAAATATCTTCCAGACCTTCTGGCTTTGTGCTCACGCCCATGCATGCCAGAAATTCAAAAACTGGTCAGTTTGAAATTCGTGGACGAGGCCCACGATCCTGAAGGCTGGCTCGAGCACTTCCCAGCTTACAAATGTACAAAACTAAGCACCTTGCTACCTTTGGACACTATTCATGGTCTTACAGCCCTCACCGAGCTTGTCCTTGGCCGAGGGCGTGCTGGCGCATCGCCGTCAGAGTGGAAGTCCCTGCTATCCTGCCTTCGAAAAGGAGTCGCCGCTGGAGCACGTTCCCCGCTAAAAGCGCTCGGAACAGTGAAACTCTCTGCTTACGAGGGCATTTTGGATGAATTATGTGCTATGCAATACCTCACACGGCTGGATATCGAGCTGGAACGAGGTTTTCAAGGGCGTTTGATCCCCTCATTCACGATTCTTACTGCTCTCAAGAGTCTAAAGGTTTGGGGCGCGGATAGAGACGAAACCGATTATTCAAGTGACCGTCCGGACCTGAATGCAGCACGTAAAGAACAAATTAGCCGGCAAGGAGGTTTCTTTTCAAGTAAACTCCAGGGGAAGTGCGTAAATAAAGTATTTCAGGGATTAAAGGCATTGCCAAACCTTGAAGAGCTCCAGTTTCGGGGCCATTTCCACACGTATGGCGAAAACGACTGCCCGTGGGCATCAAAATATTCCCAAAACTTGACAAAGCTTGTTTGTCGTTACAGCATGGTCAACTTGAGCTGTCTACTCAGAGCATCCCTTTCCAAACTACACCATTTGGAGGCTGAATTTATCGAAATGGCACATCGTTCCGATCCAACTGCGCGTAATCAAGGGAAAGCAGATATCTTGGATCTAATGACCAAGCTTACGTCCTTGGAGCATCTGGGATTCTCAGCAGCACAAACTGACTGCATGTCCTTTCTCGCCGTAGTGTCGCAACTAACCCGGCTGACGTATCTTCACATCATTGGCGTGGTAGATTTCTATGGCCTTCCTGAAGGGGTACATCCCGCAACGTCACTACTGGGGCCACTGGCATCGAGCGTTGCATCCCTGTCGAGCCTCACCCGTCTTCGGGACCTGCACTTGCACGGTGTCCTGATCGACGCGTACGGCTTGTCTCCTAGCGGATGTTTCTACTTTGTGAGTGACTTCGGTCAATACGCGGAGGCTGTCTACTCCCTGGGCGTCCTGACCAATCTGGAGCGCTTGTCTCTACGTGTGCCGCCAAGCCTTGCACGAGGGTTTCCATTTAACGTCAGACGTTATAACATTAGGTATAACTCAGGTCCAACTAGGGAATTGGGCCTAGAAGAGCTCAGGCCACTGCTGAGACTTACGTTTTTGGAGAGCTTCGAATGTTCTGGAGCTTGGCAGGTCAGTAGGGTCTTTATTGACCGCTTAAACTGCATTCGTTCGAAATTTGGGCTTCCACCCTCAGGTGTAACGACGTCCACACCATCACCCATAGACGTGGTGTCCACATGATCATGGCGATCATGCATGACTATGATCACATCACTATCGCATCACTTTGATCTCATCATATTATCACATCACTAGCTTCGCAGATTTTTTATGAAGCAGCAAACACGTTATGAGCGAATGCCTTTAGATTACGCTACATACGTACGACTCCTGCAACAGGTAGCTTCGATAGAGTAAGGCACGGACCGGAATTCCTTTCGAAAGATTGATCCCTCGAGGGATCCCAGATATTCGGTGCCTGCCACTCTTGCAAAGCTTTATAAGGATGCTTCAAAAACAACATGTTTAGTTTACATGTACAGTTTAGTTTAGGCCTCCCATATGGTTCTATGTTGAACCATTCGAATGTTGCTGGTTGAACCATTCGAATGAATTCACGGACATATACGCCCATGCGCTAAAGTACATGTGTAACCGCGCTCGAGGACAAGTCCCGAGTAGCAGCGGTACAATCGAAAGCGCAGTACGGTTGGAGGTTCGGTAGCTCGTTACAGGGCGTTATACCAGACGGTTGCCTTTGACGGCTGAGACGAGCGAGATACAATGAAGTAATGTAATGAATGGAATGCCCTTTCCGTGTCCGTAAGCCCTCCTTCTCTTCCAGCTGTTATAACATGTATGTGTAAATATAAATATGTATATACAGCAACCTTAACATTAAACAGTATTCTTCCCTTCGTTCAACCTCCAAAGCCATTTAGCTGGATGGAGTGGATATAATTCCAGGTAGGAGTCAATTGAATCCACAAATCGATCGTAATACCAGTACTTGGGCAATATGGTTAGCCTTAAAAGGGGTCCCCGAGTCATTAGATACATTGGTCAAACCTGCAATACATATGTGGCTGGCCCCGGTTCTGTGGCATGCATGTGATAGAATTGCCCCATTATATGCGGGAGTTTCCGGTCTGGAAGTGTGGTAAAGGGGGGGAAGGAATCAATTCTTTGTTAATGGCGTCAGAGTACCTTTCCATGCGTTCGGAAGGTCACAGGCAGGGTGTACTAGGTCCTTAACCGAGTTTTGCCGGTCTTGGGGGTCAACTTTTAAATGCAGTGTGACATGAGATATAGCATTAGGGCCGATGCACGTTACGAGCTTGTAAGGTGGTTTGTAATGCAGGGCTTGCTATATATATTTTATGTCTTTGTTCAACATGTCCTTCTTTGTTCCTTCCTCCCTTCCTTCTTTGGTAAGACTTAACATGAAGCTTCATGTTCCTGCATCCTCTTTCTTACTTCTTTCGTTCGTATGAAAACACTGTGTTATATAAGGCAGTGTTATAAGACACTGTGTTATATAAGACACTGTGTTACCTAAGACATCAAGGGGGAACATCTCTGGTGCGATGGTTGATTACATCGGAATTTTAAGGATATTAGTGATCAACTGCCCTTTTTCCCAATGGGATTACTTTCAGCTCTCCCTCATGATCATACTCAAAGGAAATCTGATTCCTAAGAATTGCCTAGCTCCACCCAAATCATTCGAAGCAAATTTGCCTGGCAGCACTACCATTGCTCCCTCATACTTGTGATATCTGCAGGGTCTAGCTCAATGTCACCTACATGAAACAAAAGATAAACCGTGGTTTCCCCATCATTGTGGAGAACTGATAGAGAAGGATCTGCATGAGAAATGCCATACTTTGCAGATTTCTGAAAGGAACTGATAATGACATACCATGCCCTTGGCGCCTGCTTGAGCCCATACAATGCTTTGTGCATCTTACATGCTGTTTTTGGGCCCACCCATACAAGCCCTCAAGCTGTTGGACATTCACATTCCTTACAAGTTCTCCATGTAGAAAGCTGACGTCCATTTGATGTACCCTCATATCCCTATCAACAGCTAAAGACAACAGTATCTTAGCGTTGAGTGTTTGGATACATGCGCATACAATTCAGTGTAATCATCAATCCCTGTCAGAGCATATTCTCATCATCATTCGTTGCTAGGCTTATTGACCCCATCACATCCATGTGACCAATTTCAAGTTTGATAGTACACTTTGGACCGCTGGCCTTAAAAAGCGGAGATGTCATTTTTGCCTAGCATACACGGTTCACACACTCCTTGTTTTGCCAATGAGCTTAGAATGAGCTTAGACAAATCAGTTGGGGGCAGATTCATCCCAACTACCATGTTCCCTCTCCTCATACTTCCCATGTTGTGGGGAGAGAGATGCCCCAAGCGTTGGTGCCAAAGGTCCAGCTTGCTGGACGTACCTGTACTTGGCATGTCTCAATGACGTTGGCATCCTTAATGAAAGTGACATGCTTGTTTGTAACAGATAAATCCATAAACCATTGATACTGGAAAGAGTGCTCAGCATACCCTAGGTTAGTACCATTTGTATCAGTAATAAAACATTCAATACCACAGATATTAGCATTCAGGCCATCTAGGTAGGCCTTTCCCACCGACAGCAGGTACTAGTTGCCAGCAGGAACATGTTTCACATTCTAAAGACAGAAATATGTACCATACTCAGTGAAGACCTGCATCTTGCCCTTACCTAATATCTCTTCTTTCTCCCATTGGCTACTAGAAGATATTCGAGTTCATCATACTTGACATAGTCAACCATATTATCATCTATAGGTGAGATCGGGTAAAAGGAACCCGAATCTGTAAGCCATGCAGGGCGAGAGGGTGTAGAGTTTACTGTTTCTGTAAAAGGTTATGGGCAGTGGCGTATCCTGTAAGCAAGCAGACATGTCGTAAGTTCGTGCCTCTCCAGCTACAGTCCTTGACGACTGTCTGCTCTTTAGACACATGCAACTGCATGAACAAGACTGGCATCCTTATGTGCCCAGTATCTTTCCAAACCAGTTGCTCGACTATGCAGTGATCGCAGCTTTAATAGTCCTTTCACACTAACGCGTAATCTAAATCAGATTGTACCTTATGTTCGAAATAGACCTCATCCGAACGTGTCTTGAGGTACCTTATGTGGATAGTGGACCCGTATCCTAATAATGTACATTTGAAGATCACCTAAAGCACAAGGCATTCTATAATGTATGTTCACAACTCAACAGTTTCTCTCCTAACGCAGTTGCTTTGTGCAGTGCCTTACTGCTGTGCTAACAAGGCTGGAGAGTTCTTATTTACATGGCTAGGTGGCTTCCAAGAGTGGCCGAAGTACACTGGTCTGCCATGTAGCTGATTGGTAGGCCTTCCTGATTGCACATCATCAACCTTGTTAGCGCTATTTGGAACTTCCACATTATGAGCAGCTGGGGTTGCTGGACCACCCTGCTAGCCTTATTACCTTGGTGCTGAGAGCCTGGGTTCCTGACATAGGGCCTAGGTCGAGTGCCAGCTGCTTTATTGTTTGTTATCATTATGTAAGATAGCTCTAGCTAGGAGTGCATGTGGAGGTCCGTGAAGATCAGCGTTATCATAGCAGACATCTTGTTGATATTGTGTATCACGCTCATACACATCAACAGTCCCTCCAATATCACGGTGCAGAGGGTAATATCATCATACTCCTGACCCAAGACTTCTGACAGTACTAGCTATCTTCCTCGCTCTCAAAATGTACGCAGAGGGTTTTTCTCATGCGACCATGTCATATCACTAGCACTGCGTCCTTTCCGCTGACAGGATCATCGCATAATGTTCCTCATCCCATGGTTTCTAGATATCTAACATTGTGCATTTCACCCTTTTGAGCCGGCACGGCTGGTGGCGATGACGGTCAGCATATATTGCTCTCACCTTCGGTGTAGCGCCAAGGTCTTGGACCGATCGGTGTACAGCGCCGGTCCCCGGTCATAGTCACCAGCGGATGGTCGATGGGAACGACCGAGGGCCAGCGTCTGGGACCCCGGCTGGGAAGGACCAACCGTGGGAGGTTCGAGGGGTATCCTGGAACCTCGGAGCAGTGGTGAGACACACTTCTGCGGGCCAAGGAACGTACCCCTTGGCGAAGCCTACCCACTCTATTTATATATATTCAGAATACTGTACTGAGCCCACGTTTAGCGTTACATTCGGGGTAACTATCCGAGCCAGCTCCCCAACTTCATCAATGGTCGCCCCCTCCTATACAGCAGCCTGATAGGCCCCCCTCCTGCACCCATGGGGTGTAGCAGGATAGGGAACCCCAACGGCCGCTAAATGGATTTTCAGGCGGGCATGATATATATCATGACATGACATATATGTGCTCGTATCCACCATCTTCTCAAGGAACGCACCTTGGTTTGGGGCAAGCGGCCGAAACAACACATATGTCAAGGGAGCGCCTTCTGCTTTAGCGACTTGCCAGTATTGCTGCAATAGCCATAGTGCATTAGTGCAGTCGTCTGCCATCACAAGCGTGA
>KV908433.1:222245-244745 GCA_002005505.1 Botryococcus braunii
TAAGACATTTTACCTAGATAGTTCAGTCTGCACATTGTTGTATCTATGTACAGTCTCAGCCACATGTAAGAGGCTGCTTGGCTATAAAATAAAGATAACATTTATTTCTTATATCTATACTGTCCCAGGATATTGTCGTGTTTGGCCTACCCTCTAGGGAGTCGTGGACGTTGCATGCTCATGTCCCTTAAGCCTTGAAACCGGCCGGTACTCTGAAGGTTCAGTAATTACTTATAAGTGAGCATATATGTACTACGCATATGCATACGCACTGATCAGTAGACTCGTGAGACTATATATCATGCTGGTCGACCAGCATGCAAGAGCATTGCTTCTACTGAATGTTCGTGACAATGTGTTGTCAGCGAATCTCGTTCTCGAAGTGGGTGCCTTCGCCATTGTAGTGACCTTTAAAGGCTAAGTTGAAGGCTAAGACCTTCTAGAAAGCTAGAGACCCTCGAAGCTGAAGATCTTTCAAAATGTAGTGACCCTTGAAGGTTACGATCGCCTATGTTGCAAGTGACCCTTGAAGCCTGCAGGTTACGACGTCGTAAGGTTGAAGAAGCTTACGATCTTAAGATCTTCTTTAAATGTCTATCTAGATCGACCTTTCAGTAGCAGTACTACTAGTACGCCGGATAGACCATTCCAACCATGCGGCTTGTGCACACGTGGCGCAGTACTGTGCACATGTACTGTGGCGCAGCACTGGTGTACACTGTGCCACAAGCCGAATGGTTGGAATGGAATATCCGGGTTGTGCACACGTGCTGCACTTGTGCAGTTGTATCACAACTTGCACAAATACAAAGTGGACTGATATCCTGTATACACGTATATACATATCCCAAATATATAGATCACGTGTTTGCTGGCGTGGTCAAATTCGTGCTCGCACCGCAATGTTCCAACCTGTCTTCTTTGAAAGAGATTTCAATGTACACGTGAACCCTTATTAAGGACGGAGGTTCCGTGCAAGCCTTTGCAATGCAAGGGATCTCAAAAATTTTATCGTGTAACTTGCCATTGAGGCCTGCACGTGCACGCGCATCACGTGAACGTGATACGATGCTGCAAATCACTGAAGATCCGGATCAACAAGGAACTTAATAGATGCCATGCACGTGCAGATACGCCTAAGCTATGGGAGTCAGCAGGTGAAGCATTGTTATACTTTATGGCTAGACGTCTGTACAGCACACCACGTTCTCCAAGTTCGTGTACCAGGCACGATCTTGAAAGATATTTAATTACAGAAGTATGGCCAGCGCTAGCGCTAGGCACGAGGTCTTCATTTCTGTTGCGACGTGTATCGTGCATGCGTGCAAGGCTTAACGAGTGGAGGGCTAAACATGTATTCCTCAAATTCAGATGCCAATTTCACGTACGTGCGTATAATTATGAAGCTACTGTTGCACGCATGTATACAGTAGCTTCATTGTTATTTATACCGTGTACGTACTGTATGCTGGTGGTGATTGTGACGTGAGGCCCAGGCCATGATAACTGAATTCGCAAGCAGATAACAGGTTGTGTCTAAAGAAGATAAATTAAATGATAAAGTACTTGTGCACGGCAGGGGACCAATAGGGCATGTGTCATGCAACACATGTACACATGACACGCATTAATGTATGAATAGATCTAGTTCTAGAGCGTGATTGTGTAGAGCTTGGATAGATACTTATGCCACAGCGTATATGTAAGGAAGTATTGAACCCAATGTGCAGTTTGTAAAGCAACGTTAACGTCACCGAGTCGGGTTCCGAACAGGACGGGGGATATATCGGTGAGGGCCTCGCAACTGATGGCCTATTTGCATAGTGCCACCACATGCACCCACCCGCACGCACGCGCGCGCGCGCGCGCGCACACACACACACACACACACACACACACACATACACACACACACACACACACACACACACACACACACACACACACACACAGACACACACACACACAGACAAACGCACACACACAATAAACAAAACGTATGCGTGCGTGCGTGTGTTTGCACGCATGCGTGACCTCTGTACATGTGTGTGTGTGTGTGTGTGTGTGTGTGTGTGTGTGTGTGTGTGTGTGTGTGTGTGTGTGTGTGTGTGTAGTGGGGGGGTTAAGCCTGTCTTCAAGCTTCTTAGAAATTGCTGATAGGGGCCCCAGTCTGGACGCCCCGTATGGCCCCCGGTGTGGACGCCGGCTGTTGCCCCTGTTGTGAAAGAGTACCTCCTTTCCCGTGATGCAAAAGTATTTTAGGCGATAGGTACCCGTAGAAAGTACCATGAAGAAGTCGTACCCTTTCAGTCGCCTAGGTTGTTGCTGGAGGGTGATTTTCGATGTCGTATTTCTGTGTCAAGGTGTCGAAATAGGGGACGCTGTACCTTAGGAGAGGTACCTTTGTCTGGTATTGTTTACCGGCTGTACCTGGGGGTGGGAAGAACCCCACCGAGAAGCTGTACCCGCATGCTTTGGCAGGACGGTTCAAACCGCAGACAGCTGCACGTGTCTTCGTCCTTCTCACCGGCTGTACCGTAGGATGCCTTTGCAAACGGATGTATGGAGCCCTCCGAAGCACAGGAGCAATGCCATTTGTAAATTGGGCATTGCGTTTTAGCTCCCAGTGCAAGTGCTTGCATCGCCAACGTGTAACCCAAGTCGTTTGCGCTGCCTGTTTCGATGGAGGACTTGCATGTTGTCGAGCGAATCGGAATTTCATCAGCAAGCACCCGCGAAGCTGGATATCTGGTTACAAAAGAAGTTTCATAAGTCCAATACACGTGACTATGGCAGGACAAACGGATCACACATCTGGCATCGAGCGACCACAAGACATACATGCACACACGAACAGGCTAGCTAAAGAGGAGTCACCCTACCTCTTGCAGCATCAACACAACCCGGTAATCACATTGTTCTAGAAAATATCGTCTTTGTGGCTTCGCGCTCAAGCAGAAAGCTTGGTTCGAGTCGAGCCCTAGTTATGTGTCTTGATCGGGCCTCTACCGTCCAACAGAATGGATACCGTTGTTACTACGGACGTACTTTATAACCTTCATTGATCTCCTCGTCTTATGGGATTAGTAGGAATGTCTCATTGTCGTGGGGACCTTCTGCTGGTGAATTCCCGAGGGGTGGTTCCAAGTACGGCGAACACTATACTAATGCAAAGTTTGGCAAGTGGGAAAAACATAGTCGTTTTATCTCATTTCTTTTGTCTTGGAATAATAGCGAGTGCCAGGTTTTTTACTGTCCTGCAACTTCCGAAAGGTTTGCAGTGTAGCAAGTGCATACTCTGCAAAAGATGGTTTGAAGAGGATGAACCCAGATGTCCGTGTGGTGTAGGTTTGAGGGTTTGCCAGCAGATTATCAGGCTGAGGATGGCACTTCTATGAAGATTGAGCGCTCTGGATGGGTCACTTTGTCTAGAAATAAAAGGTGCCTCAATCATAGAAGGGCGTTGGTGGCAGGTCGACTGGTACCCTTGGGGCCAGGAGGCCTTCGAGGCGGCACGCGGACAAGACAAGCCGATCTTCCTCTCAGTCGGCTATTCTACCTGCCACTGGTGCCATGTGATGGGGCGCGAGTCCTTCGAGAATGACAGCGTTGCAGATTTGCTCAACAAATACTACATCTCCATTAAAGTGGACAAGTGCGTCCCCCTCCCTCCCCCGTTCGTGGCGGCAGGCGGGGATGACTAAGATCCGGGTCTGACACATTGCGGGATCCCTCTCCACTTGCCCCCTTTCTCTCCCCCTCCCCCCCTTTCTCCCCCTCTCCCCCTGTCCCTCTCTCCCTCTCCCTCCAGAGGCAGAGGAAGAGAGGGAGAGGGAGTAAGGCCCATCCCTCAGCTTTGTTTGGGGGGAGGGGGGGGAGGGAGGGGAGAAAGACAAGGGGGATAGAGGAGGCCTTGCAAAAGCATCTCCCCCCCCCCCCCCCAACAATACCAGTATGGAGAGTAGCCCAAAGAAGCAGGAGGGGGGGTGTCTGAACAAGGAAGTCAGGGGGTACGAGCGTGCCGTGACACGTACAGGCGGTAATGGATGGTACATGACGGTACAGAACCAACTGGAAATGGGTCATGGGGTGGCAGGGAGGAGCGCCCTGATGTGGACAGGTTGTACATGACGTATGTGCAGGCCACCCAAGGGGGAGGAGGCTGGCCCATGTCCGTCTTCCTTACGCCGGACTTGCAACCCTTCCTTGGAGGTGCTGACCACCTTCTTCTCTGACCCCAGCCCCCCCCCCCCCTCTGGGGGCCGGAAACCTAGGCCCCCCTAAACCGAGGAAACCCCCCCCCCTCCCCCCAAAAAAGGAGAGAGGAAGCTCACAATGATCTCTTATCATGCTTTGTTTCAGGCCCACCTAGATCACCAGGCCATGTCACAAGCGTTTTGTGGGCCCCTGTGTCCGCGACTGCATGTTGTGTGTGTGTGTGTGTGTGTGTGTGTGTGTGTGTGTGTGTGTGTGTGTGTGTGTGTGTGTGTGTGTGTGTGTAACTTTGTGTGTGTGTGTGTGTGTGTGTGTGTGTGTGAAACTTTTTGTGTGTGTGTGTGTGTGTGTCTGTGCGTGTGTGTGCGCGCGCGCACGCGTGTATGTGTGGCCATGGGTGCGTGCATGTGTGCAGGTGTGTTTCTGTGCGTGTGCCTGCGCGTGCTTCTCATTGCACTTGGCCACCCCCTCTTTTTCCATCTCCCCTTGCTGAGTTTACTAATTGTGGGTTTTCCATTTATGGCATGTCTATCTTTAGCCAGAGGTTAGCTATCCTTAACTATATGAACACCATAAATAGCATCGCTATTACCGCACTTTGCAGACTTGGCAGCTGCTGGTGTGCATGCTGAAGTTTCAAGTTTCTTCTCTTTTTGTCAAATTTCTCTGTACAGGTTGCTCGCTGACAGGTGCTCATACAACGCCTTATTAGCTACAGCAGCTGCAACTACTCAAATACTTATCCATGGTGAAAAGCGTCGCTTATATGTGTACTTCTTACTTAAAGCAGCTGTATGTGTATTCTTAAGTTAAAGCAGCTGTAGGTGTACCTCTAACTTGATGCAGTTGTAGATGTACCTCTAACTTGATGCAGTTGCAGGTGTACCTCTAACTTGATGCAGCTGTAGGTGTACTGCTAACTTAATGCCGCTGTTGGTGGTACTTAAAAGCAGCTGCAGACAGCCAAATGGACAATAAGCTCCGTTCATGGGTGTGTACGGCAAGTCGCTGACATGGCATATCATACGGGGTCTGGCAGGCACATACTTTCCTCCCGAAGACGGCTTTGGGAGGCCCGGCTTCAAAACGCTGCTGAAACGAGTGGCGGAAGTTTGGGCCGCAAAGAAGGACCTCGTACGTAATCAAGCGGCTGACACAATGGCCCAGCTGGCCGCCGCTCTCCAGCCGGAAGGTGCGTCTTTTCTCAAGCCCGAGTGTCTTGAGGCTAAGTGTCTTGAGGCTGAGTGTTGAAGTGTGGACTGCATTTTGATGTTAACCATTCTGTCCTGATGGCGCTATTTTCGGTTGCAACGTCGAGTGTGAAAGGATCGCTTACATTGTGAGGAACGTTGTGAGGAACTTCTCCTACTTGGTGGTGCTCCTGTCAATAGCATTGTTGAGTGTCCAAAAATCGGTCGCATTGCGAGGAACATGTCGTACTTTGGTGTGCTTCTGTCCATTGCATTGTTGGTTGCCCAAAAATTGGTCACATTGTGAGGGATTTCTCTTACTTTGGTGTGCTTCTGTCCCTCTTCAGTATCAAAAGTCATTGATATCAAATTGATGGATGCCTCCTCCCTGATTACGCTTCTTTCCACCGCAACTTCGATTGTCAGAAGATTGATTACATGTCGATGCATCAACATGTAGCATGTACACGGCTGGTACAGACATACCATCGAGGGAAGTTTCCATGTGTGCTATTGTTCGTAGCAGCTTTTGTATACGTGTCTGGTCAAGATCGTTGCTACAGATGATTCGGGCATGCGTGCGGCCGGTGTGTATGCGCGCGTATAAGGGCATGTGTGCGTGTGCGTGTGCGTGTGCAAGTTCACACATGCATGTGTTCTTTTTTCCCCAAAACTCAAGGGGAAAGGGGCTGTGAGTGCGGGCTCGGTTAATACACACACAAACACACACACACACACACACACACACACACACACACACACACACACACACACACACACACACACACACACACACACACGCGCGCGCGCACCAGCACACGTACGCAGGCACACGAGCATGCACGCGCAAACTTCCCAGCAGTGGGCGGGCATTGGAGGAGGGTGCTGACGAAGGGGGACATGTGGGTCCATGTGGGTCGTGTCCGCAGCCACGGCGGGTGCCAGCGTGGAAGGGGAGGTCGTGAAGAAGGCGTTGGAGGTGTGCGCTCACCAGCTGGCCGGCCGCTTCGACGAGGAGCGGGGCGGGTTCGGTGCCGCGCCCAAATTCCCGCGCCCGCCCGAAATCAGCGCGCTGCTGTACCGCCACCTCCAGACAGTTGCCGCGGGAAGGACCCCGCAGCCGGGTGGGTGTCCCGCCCGCCTTTGCCCGTGTTGAAGGTTCAGCACGTGTTGCACATTAAGCACGATGGTTGGGGGGGGGCCCTCAAATTTTGGGTGTCGGGCTTGAGTGCTGGCAGCGCCATGTGCGTTGGCGGTACAATGGCAGGCGGTACAGTACTGCCGCATGCAGGCGCTTGCCTCGGGCGGGACGGTGACACCCTGGGAGGCGCCACTTAGACCCTGGATCGTCATACATTTTCTGTGTAGGGGTTCATGGGGTGCGCACATGTGACGGCTCTGCAACAGTACACGTCAATGATCTAAAGTTTGCAGGGGATGAGGAGTTTTTCCTTGGGAATGAAGGTGTTGTTTGCAGGCGCCTCTGTTCCCGAACGGGGCCGTTCAATTTGTGCAAACGGTTGTTTGCAGAAGTGTCTAACGACATTTCTGGGCGTTGTTCATGTGGCAGCTGGCTTCGACCGTCACTGGGTGCAAGTCCCAGGCGTTTGGGGGTCACTGGGTGTAAGTCCCAGGCGTTTGGGGGCCATTGGGTGAAAGTTGGGGGTTGGGCTGTCGTTGGGCTAAGTTGGGTGTGGGGTGGCGTTGGGTAGACGTTGGAAGGTTTGGTGTCATTGTGAGAGGGTGGCTGTCTCTGGGATTTTTGTTTTTTCGCGGTTGGGTGTCATGGGGTGAAAATTTCAGGGTTGGGTGTCATGGGGTAGAAATTTCAGGGTTGGGTGTCATCGGGCTACAGTTTGGGAGGTTCTCACAATGTGGACACAACTTGTATGTCCACATGTGGAAACAATTGTGTGTCCACATGGTGTTGCAGTTTGCGGGTTGGGGGTCATATCGGGCACAAGTTTTGGAAATTTTGATGTCATGGCGTTACAGTTCAAAGAGAAAAGTGATATATATGTCAGTTTGGGGGTAGGGGGTGTCCTTGGAGAACAGTGTGTCGGCAGGGAAGGCTGGCCTAACCATAGAGTTGTTGGAGGCAGGGAGCTCGCTGCACATGGCCTTATTCACCCTGCAGCGCATGGCGGCGGGGGGCATGTACGATCATGTGGGGGGCGGCTTCCATCGGTAAGAGCTGCACTCGATAATCGAGGTCCCTTTGATAATCGCGGCTCTCTCAATAATCGCGGTCCCCTCGATCAATTGATCCTGAACCGTTGGCATGTGGTGAAGTAATTCAGTAATAAACCTTTCCTTTGCCCCCCCCCACCTTCTGTGACGCCCTCCCCACCGCCTCCCTTGGGGGTTATTTCCTTGCGGAATATTGTCTCATCTTCCGCTTCCCCAGCAATGTGACATCATGATGAAGTATTGTATTATTCCATCGATCCTTCGCTCCCAACGAGAACTAATGCAAAGTGCTCTATCATATAGTTTGCCACTCTCATGGCGGTCTCATGCGTCTCTTTCCGCACTAAGCATGCGGTTGTTTTCGGACTCTTTGCGTGCATGTGTGCATGTGCCTGCGCGTATGCGTGTGCGTTCATGCGTCCACGTGCGTGCATGACTCTGTGCGTATGTTTTTGCACTCGGTATGTGTGCGTGCGTGTGTGCCTGCATGCGTGTGCGTGTGCGTGCATGCGTTTGTGCTCCAGTATACACGTGCGCGTGCGTGCCGGAGTAGTCCACGCAAGCGCGCGCGCACCTGTGTTGAGGCTGCGAGCCCCCATGGTCCACCTGTCGTGCCCCCCTTGATTATCTTTGTCTACTACATGAAGGGATTCACTGTATGAGAGGGGCCTATCCTTTGTGAACATGTCACAGGTTGATGTCGTGGGGGGGGGGGGGGTCTTGCAGGTATTCGGTCGATGAGTTTTGGCATGTTCCTCACTTCGAGAAGGTAGTAGCCTCCAACCGTAAAAGCGTAGTGTCCAGAATGCTTCGTTTTAAAACCTGAAAACCTAAAATGTAATGTATGATGTATACTGTGTATGGGTCTAGTTTTTAGTAAGATTTAGTATGAACATAATTGTCGTGGTGTTCTGGAACCCCCAAGCGGTACTGCGGACTGTGCATGTGAGGGCTCCACCTGGTTTTCGACCTTTCAGTGCGTGCTGGGGTGCTTTAGGCGCCAAGTGCTGCTTGCATTGCCACCATCGTGGAAGGAGTAGGGAGGTTTTGTGTTGCAGTCCTGGATTGTTATTGTCCATCTGGGTGTAACATATAGCAGGGGTTTTTGGTTTGTTGGGTTGGTTCGTAGGCCTAAGTGTTGCTCTCCCCATCCACTCACCCACACGAACGCACGCTCAAACGCTCGCCCGCACGCCACGCACACTGCTTCATTCCTCCATGCCCCCCATCCCCCCCCTCTCTCCTCTCTCTCTCTCTCTCTCTCTCTCTCTCTCTCTCTCTCTCTCTCTCCTCTCTCTCTCTCTCTCTCTCTCTCTCTCTCCTCTCTCTCTCTCTCTCTCTCTCTCTCCTCTCTCTCTCTCCTCTCTCTCTCTCCTCCCCCTCCCCCCCCCCCTCTCTCTCCCTCCCCCCCCCTCCCTCTCTCTCCCTCTCCCTCCCTCCCCCCCCCCCCCCCCCCCTCTCTCTCTCTCTCTCTCTCTCTCTCTCTCTCTCTCTCTCTCTCTCTCTCTCTCTCTCTCTCTCTCTCTCTCTCTCTCTCTCTCTCTCTCTCTCTCTCTCTCTCTCTCTCTCGCGTTCTCTCTCTCGTTTGGGTTGGAGGGGTAGATGAGTATTGTTTATTCTAACGGTGGTGGGGTCGGGCCTGCAGATGCTTTATGACAATGCGCAGCTGGTCGTCACGTACCTGGACGCCTTCAGGTGCTTCTAGCCCTGCGACTCGCTCCGTCTCTGTTTCT
Source organism: Botryococcus braunii (assembly GCA_002005505.1). Classification (NCBI taxonomy): domain Eukaryota; kingdom Viridiplantae; phylum Chlorophyta; class Trebouxiophyceae; genus Botryococcus; species Botryococcus braunii. Next base: position 231,574 of record KV908433.1, read on the forward strand.
GCCACCCTCCAACAAGTCGCAATCTGAAGCAACTACTCATTTTCTACCGCCCTTCAACATGTCACAGTGCCTGACAGAGTAGCTTCAAGGAAGGGAGCTAAGACTCTGTGAGATCTAAGTTTCTCCGACTCTTGAGATGTGTATGATGCATGTGGCTTCCCACGTCCTTGTGGCTCGGGGCTCTGGATCCTTCATCTTTGTAGAGGGACTACGCAAGTGTGCGCCAGGTACGTGTGGTGCATGCATAATTTAGACCAGGGCTTCTACACACACTTGAGGCCAAATCCCCTGGGTGAATCTGGGATCCCGGTAAGGGAATATGGTCCTACTGCACTCACATTGAATGTTGTGAGTGTGGGGGGAGACGAATGTGTGTGTGTGTGAGTGTGTGTGTGTGTGTGTGTGTGTGTGTGTGTGTGTGTGTGTGTGTGTGTGTGTGTGTGTGCTTGTGCGTGTGCGTGTGCGTGTGCGTGCGTGCGTGCATGGTGGGGGGGGGGGGGAGGGCGTTCACACGGACGGGTGGTAATGGGGTGAGGACCCTGGTTGCGTTCATCTGGAAGGGTTAGTGTTCAGGGTAATGATCTCCAGTGGGCTCCCATGTGGAACGTATTTGGTAAGGGTAATAACCCTTCCTTCTATATTTCCACATGGAATGTGGGTGGTGAGGGTACGTAACGTTTCATTAAATGCACATGGAAAGTGAGTGGTGAGTATCAATATGATATCTAATACATCGGTATACTTTGGTTCCGCCTCGGCTCCGCCTCGGTCCCTTGGAAATCCCAGCTCCCTCGAAGCCGGGACATATTCGTATGCCCCTCCCAGCCCCCTCTAGCCGGTAGATAACATACATGTATCTGATACCACGTTACAAGATATCTGAGATCGCTTTGTTTTATTCACCTGAAAGATGAGCGGTGAGGGTAGTGACCTCCCTGGGTATGGGTCGGGGTGGACAGAATAAGGAAGGACCAGCACTACTCAGGGGTTGCAAGGGGAATCTTGGATTACCTAATGCGGGACATGACTCATCCGGAGGGAGGCATCTACTCTGCAGAGGTGAGGGGCACCTCTCCCACAACAACACCCCCCCTCCAAAAGGGGGGAGGGGGGAGGGGCAACCCAACAGATGCGAGTCGCATTCTTTGATGCTGGCGCGTAATCTCGCTCTAGAGATTTGCCAGTGCAATTATGAAGGGATGCATGCACTCTCCTGTTCCCCCCAACAATACACCAATCTATTGATCGGTGTTAGATTTACGCCATTGGCTCATTGCGTCGAGCCATGCCTGTTATATGGGAGTGAGGCTTTTAAATTCCGAGGCTCATCGTGTATTTTTTTTTTTTTTTGGCGTTACAATTTCGGCCTTGTCTCACTGCGTCGAGCCACACTTGTCACAGAGGGAGAGAGGCTCACACAGTACGAGGCTTGTGAAATGATTATTGGCGTTAGATTCCTGGCTTTGCCCTCCTTTGCATCAAGCTAGGTTCGTTATCAGGGGGGCCAGGCTCTTGTGAAGTGCTGGTCAAGGTTTTAAGAAGAGTGAGGACATTCTTACAAAACTTGCATATGTCAAAAGTTTATGCGGAAGTGGAATTGGCAGGCCAAAGTTTACATGTGTGTTGTGTTTTGGGGGGGGGGGGGGGCTCAGGACGCAGACAGCCTGGACAAGGCGGGTCGGAAAAAGGAGGGGGCGTTCTATCTTTGGACTCAGGAGGAAATCGAAGAGGTGCTGGGTCGCAACTCGGTCGCAACCGACCTGCTGAAGCGGCTCTACTACATCAAGCCTGAAGGCAACTGCGACCTCTCCCCCCGAAGGTGCAGCCAGCCCGAATAAAATGGAATAGTTGCTTCATTTTGCTAGATAAAATTTTATCCAAACTGTGTAAAATATTACAGCTAGCCTGAAAGATAATCCGTTAGAAATGGAGTATAAGGATCCAGACCACACCCTGCACCTTCCTTCAACTATCATGCGCTAAGTTGCCGAAGTTCCCAAACTGTCGCGCGCACACTGATGAAGGTTGAAAAGCACGACAAGTTGTGCGGGACACATGTATACTCGACCGTATCGTTGAGGAAGGATGGACGGTCCCACAAGGTGTTCAAGCAAACACTGATACTAGCGTGTGCGTGCGTGTGTGTGTGTGTGTGTGTGTGTGTGTGTGTGTGTGTGTGTGTGTGTGTGCGTGCGTGTGCGCGTGCGTGCGTGTGCGCGTGCGTGCGTGCGTGCGTGCATGCGTGTGTGCATGCGCGGGCGAGTGTGTATTTTTTTTGTTCATGTGTCCCACGTTGCTGTATTTGCTGGATGCGGGTGAGTGTGTGTTTGCATGCTTGTGTGTATGTGTTTGTGCGGGCGTGTGCGCGCGCGCGCGTGCATGTGTGTGTGTGTGTGTGTGTGTGTGTGTGTGTGTGTGTGTGTGTGTGTGTGTGTGTGCGTGTGTGTGTGTGTGTGCGCGTGTGTGTGCGTGTGTGCGTGCGTGTGGCTGGCTGGCGCTGTGTAGCGCGCGCACACGCCTAGAAGGGGGGATGTAGATGTACACATGGGGCAGACAAGGGGACATGTGAAGGGATGCGATCTGACCTAGACATATGTAGTTGACCATGCCCAAACTGCAGGGTCAGACTGTGCGTGGAGCATGGGGCATGGAGGTGTCTGTCCTTGCTACCCAGGACGTCAATGCTTGCTACAGGAAAGAAACAGCTGGGAAGATGGAAGGGGGAAAAACGTCTAATCTTCAGCGAGGGTCTCTGGGGTATTGAACCCAGGTGCGTTGCGTCGGGTGCGCAGTGACCCGCACGAGGAGTTCGGGGGTTTGAACTGCCTGATACAGCGCAGCGGCGTATATGATGTGGCGGGCTGGGCGGGCACGTCCGAATCGGACGCAGAGGCCACGCTGGCGCAGGCGCGGAAGGCGCTTCACGACCGACGCGCGCAACGCCCTCGACCGCACCTGGACGACAAGGTGGCTCCTCTCCCCACAGTGGGGCGCCCAAGCACACCCTCTGGGGGTGTGCATGGTTGAGTTGCGCGGCCTACACGGACTGGTAGTAAAGTGGGGCTTGTATGTTGCGGAGGTTGGGCCCGGGGTGGAGGGGGGGGGGTTCCTGCGAAGTGGGGCTTGTATGTTTGGGGGGGGGGTGTCCTGTGAAGTGGGGCTTGTATGTTTGGGGGGGGGGGTTTGGGGGGGGGTGGGGCGGTTCCCTGCGATCTCTGTCAGGGTGTCCGTTCAATCTCTGTGAAGAGTTGTGTACTGAAACGTACTCGCAATCTCTATGAGGTTGTGCACTCACGTGCACTTGCAACCTCTGAAGTTGTGCCCTCACGTAAACCTGCAATATTTGAAGCAGTTACACTGACATGTTCTCAAACCTCTGACACTGTTGCATTACAAGTATTTGAAAACCCTGAAGTTGTGCACTCACAGATACCCGCAAAGTTTGAAGCCAGTCCCCTGGAGCTGGCTTTTCCCTTCCGCCCCCCACCCCCCCCCCCCCTAAACCCCCTCCCCGTAGACACTGTATAATCGGGCCCCAAGGCATCTCGATTACCACCAAGGGCAGCGCTAGTTGTCTGGAAGCTGCCCGCTTTAAAAAAAAAAAAAAAAAAAAAAAAAAAAAAAAAAAATCTAGCTCTAGCATCGAGGGCATGCCGCACAGGTGCCAGTGTGGGGAGCCACATGTGTCTGTCTGTTAGTCTGGCTTTATGTATGTTGTCTGTTGTGCGTTGTTGTTTTCTTTTTTTCGTTTTTTTTGGGGATTATTTTTGGTTTGCTTGGTTGTGCTTTTTTTCTTGGTCAATTTATTCGTTCAAATTGTGTCTTTTTTTTTTTGGGGGGGGGGGGTGGTCGTTTGTTCGTTCGTGTGTTTGTTATTTGGCTCGGGGTCTGCTTGCTTACCGAACAGTGTGGACAGGTTGTGACGGCGTGGAACGGTATGAGCATCTCCGCCTTCGCCCTGGCGGGGAGAGTAGTGCAGGGGGAGGAGGCGCCCGCCCGCCCGCACTTCCCCGTGATGGGGCGGGAGCCCTCCGACTACCTGCAGGCTGCCATCAGGGTATGCCAGCTTCCGCCGCACTGCCCTGAGCATGGGCCTTCCCGCATACTGTTCACGAGTGCACTTTCGAGAAGGGCTCCAGGGAGGCTGGTTTGGAAGGGCCCCAGGGAGGCTGGTTTGGAAGGGCCCCAGGGAGGCTGGTTTGGAAGGGCCCCAGGGACGCTGGTTTGGAAGGGCCCCAGGGACGCTGGTTTGGAAGGGCCCCAGGGAGGCTAGTTTGGAAGGGCAAGAGGGAGGCTTTTAAAGAAGGGCCAGAGCGGTGCTGGTTAGAAGGGGACGAGGGAGGCTTTTGTCGAAGGCCATGAGGAGAGGGCTGGTTAGAGGGCATGAGAGAGGCTTCCATAGAAGGGCCCGAGGGAGGCTGGTTTCAAAGGCCCGTGCGAGACTGGTTTAGAAGGGTGTGAGCAAGGCTTTGGTTGGAGAGCATGAGGGGGGCTGCTTAAAAGGGATTGAGAGAGTCTGGTTTTGCAGGGCACGAGCGATGCTGTTTTAGAATGCATGATCGAGGCTGGTTAGAGAAGGGCACGGGGGAGGCGGATCAGAGGGCCCAGAAGCGGTTCCAAGCGGTGGGGTTTGAAAGGGGGCTGGGGGGGCCAGATTGCGGAGTTCGTTGAGGCCAAGCTGTGGGACCGGGAGGCCAAGCGCCTGAGGCGTTCCTTCTGCCGGGGCCCCTCTGCGGTACAGGGGTTCGCAGACGACTACGCCTTCATGGTACAGGGCTTGCTGGACCTGTACTGCTGCACGGGCAGCGTCCGCTGGCTTAGCTGGGCTCTCGAGCTGCAGGCTGTCATGGACGACCAGTTCTGGGATCCGGTCGGCGGTACGCTCCTCCACCAGGGACCCTCCCGCGGACCGGTCCCCCCTCCCCCCCCCCCCCCATGTGCTGGTCTTACCCCTGCCCCTGCCCCTATCTCCCACAGGCACTGTACCTCCTCCGACGTGCTTGTGTCTCTACTGCTCCTCCTCTCTTCCCTCGCGCACGTGTCCGCGTACCTTCCCCATTTTCGCTCATGCAGTGTGCCTTCCCGTTCTTGCACATGCATGGGCCTCCCCTTGACTGTCAACAAGGATCTCTTTGCAAAACATATTGATAATGATAATTGGGCTTATCATGATAATTGGCTTAATTGTGCGGGTCTCAGCGGTGGGTGCTGCGGCTCCACGTTGTGGGTCCCACATTTCACTCTGTGAGCCCAGAAAAGTCCAACTGTTCTCCCTGCGCGCGTCATGTGTGCGTGGTGGCGGTGGGTGTCAGAGGGTCTGCATCCGTGTGATCATGCATGCATGTGTGTGTGTGTGTGTGTGTGTGTGTGTGTGTGTGTGTGTGTGTGCGCGCGCGCACGGGGGGTTGTGCGTATGCGTGTGCGTGTGCGTGTGCGAGTGCGCGTGTATATGCAAGAGACACTGATTGTGCACATATTACACTCACTCAAAGCTCTCAGAACGTAATTTTCATGAATCATTGTGTTGAGACATGTGCGTTCATCCTCCGTAAGGCCTTATATGGTTTCCAGACAAGGGATGCTGCAGCCAGTGATGCCCGGCCCGGAAGGATGAAACTAAAAGGGCACGTGGGGGAGGGGGGGAGAAAAATTCCTGAAAAGTGTGAGACGCTCTGGCCGGGAATTGAACCCGGGTCTCCTGCGCGACAGGCAGGGATACTCACCACTATACTACCAGAACGTTCTCCAAAGCCTTGCAAAAATGACGTTAATATCGGCATTTTGCATGTTGATAACTGGGAAAGCCCGTCACCCGTATTTTTTGTACGCTAAGAATCTTTTTTGAGGCTCTGCTTATGTAGAGTTTAGAAGGTGGGCTGCGTGTACTGGCTATAAACATTGTTACAGTCCAAGTCACAGCATATAGTCTCCATCCTTCTGCGCATTCAGTTCCAAAAAGTGTTTCCCCCCTCGTGCGAAAATATATTACAATTGCAGACCTGGGGTTGGTTGTTGACAAAGGCACAAATACTACGGGAGAGGCGAGACTTACGAGTTACTAGCCAAGACGCATCGTGGATGCGTGCAAGTGTGAGCGAGCGCGCGCGCGCGCCCGTGCGCGGGCGCGCGCTTGCGTGCGTGCGTGCGTGTGCGTGTGTGTGTGTGTGTGTGTGTGTGTGTGTGTGTGTGTGTGTGTGTGTGTGTGTGCAGCACAGACACACAAAGAGGAGGGAGGGACAGGTTGGGGGTGGGGGTAGGGATGGGGGGGGGGGGAGGAAGTGGTGAGGTGGTGCGTGTGCATGCTTGTGTGGGGGTGCGCAGGCGTGTGTGAATGGGTTTGGGGGGGGGGGGCGGGGAGAGTGGGGAGTCTGCTTGTGGGGTTCAAGAATGTGTCCACATTGGCAAAGCCCGTGCTCATGCACCATGGCGATGCACACCTCCCACTTTGGCACCCGCCTGCATAACACACAAGCCCGACCTTGTTTTGTATCTGTTTGCTCCTTTCTAAAGCGGATGCGTTACTCTTGAGCTTCTTGCTCTTGCGGTTCCCTTCCACTTGGTACCATGTGGGTTTGTGTCCAAGTTAGTCTCGAGGCTTTCTTGGCTTTGGCAGCGTCATGTCTCAAATGTCTGACATTTTGTGGGTCCAGGAGGCTACTACTCAACCTCAGGAGACGACCCTTCTATCCTGGTTCGCCTGAAAGAGGTAAAGAGCGCTTGCCGATGCCCTCCACCATGCCGTGTCTTTTAATTGTCTTCGAAGTTGTCGGTATGATGACTGTACAGGTGTGAATGTGAGAGACTTCGTAGGGGGGAATTTCCCCTGCATCGTCCCCGACTTTGCCCAATTCCAGCAATTGGTTGTAAATGATGCTCCCTTTTTCCCCTTTTGTCAGTTCTTAGGCACGAGTCGGGCTCGAGTTTCTTCGGTGTTGCCCTCCCCCATCCCCTCTCCCCCTCCCTCCCCTCCCCCCCTCCCTCCCCCGCCCCCCCCCCCTCTCTCTCTCTCTCTCTCTCTCTCTCTCTCTCTCTCTCTCTCTCTCTCTCTCTCTCTCTCTCTCTCTCTCTCTCTCTCTCTCTCTCTCTCTCTCTCTCTCTCTCTCTCTCTCTATCTCTCTCCCCACCCCCCTTTCCCTCCTCCTTCGACTGAAGTGCGGGGGAGGGGGGGGGGCAGGATTACGATGGGGCGGAACCGGCGCCCACCAGCATCGCCATCGCAAATCTGTTACGGCTCGCGGCGCTGGCCGCTCCGGAGCGGGCGGCACCGCTGATGGAGCGCGCCCGAAAGGCTGTCGCCGCCTTCCAAGACCGCTTAGCCGAGGCCCCCTTGGCCATCCCACAGATGTGCTGTGCTGTGTACCTCCTCTCTCGCTGTACGCTCCCTGTGCCCGCTTTTCGCAGCCTTGCCTTCACATGTCCCAAGGATTTAGGCTGCTGTGCACCCCCGCTTATGCGGGAATGTTGCGGCATAATCAGTCACCTTTCCCTCCCGCGTCTTGGTGTCACAAGGAAGTCTGGTGTGCACCTCCTCTCACACGGTAGTCACGTGCGCCTCCTCCGTCGCCCTCACGTGCTACTCACGTGCGCCTCCTCCTGTTGCTCTCACGTGTTATTCGCGAGTCACTCTCACGTGGTAGTCACCTGTCCCTCCTCCGTCACTCTCACGTGGTAATTACCTGTCCCTCGTCCGTCACTCTCACGTGGTAGTCACCTTGATCTCCTCTGTAACTCTCACGGGATGTGCATGGCGGGTTGAATCACAGTAGCAACTCCATTAAGGTCAAGTTTTGGCCCGGAATTTGCCACGGTGGGGAATATCCTGGCTCGAGAGGCGGAAACTTGTCCCAAAAGACACGCAAATGTCCCCGTTTGAGTTCCCAATCACACCCAAGGAAAGCTCACGCATGTGGTGTGATGGGGCAGGGCACCTTCGGCAGGTAGTAATCGCAGGCCAGGTTGACGCCCCGGAGACGCAAGCCCTGCTTAATGCTGCGCACGCCCCCTTTGCGCCTGACAAGGTGAGTGTGTTACCGCAAGATCTGAGAAAGATGGAACTATAGTTGTGCGCGCGCGCGCGCGTGCGTATGTGTGTGTGTGTGTGTGTGTGTGTGTGTGTGTGTGTGTGTGTGTGTGTGTGTGTGTGTGTGTGTGTGTGTGTGTGTGTGTTGGGGGGGGGCGCTTCGTGAACGGGGGAGGTTGTGTCTTTGGCTTTTTTCGCCGATGCTAGCAACGCTGATTATGATCATGCGTGTTGCCGATTGCTGTCATACAATGCTGCTGCTTGTTGCAGTTCAATGCTGCTCTTACTTTCTGTTGCTGTTGGACGATGTTGCTTTTTCTGTCTTTATCTTCACTACCAGCAGCAACATTAACGTCATCAGTACCGCCGCTAGCATGCTTGTGATAATATTTAGTCCTGTATGTCATCACTATTGTTTGCATCATGTGTTATTAACACCACCAACATCATCTTTACTGCTGTAACCGCTGGTGGTGGTTATGGCGGTTGTATCCTCGATGATGGGTACCACTATCTATGGTTATGATGATTACTGCTGTTACCATTACCGTTAGCACCCTCATTGTCGTGGTCATCGGCATTGTCAACATTCACAAGAGCCCACAGGGAGCCGTGCCACTGCTGCTGCTGCTGATGCTGTTGTCGTCATCATTGTTTCATTCTTTCATTCGCACAATGCAGCTTCAGAAGAAATCGTGTCATTTAGCCTTTCCTTGGTGTCCATAGTGTGAGAGTGCGTGCACGTGGGTGGGCGCTTGCGTCCGTGTGCAAGCGTGCATGTGCGTATGTGTGTGCGCGCGTGGGGGGGGGGGGCGGGGTTTCGGTCATGTTGTCGTCCGTTGCTTTGTTTTATTTTGCTTTGCTTTGTTTTGGTTTGGTTTGTTTTGTTTTGTATTGTGTTGTGTTGTGTTGTTCGGAGGAAGGGGGCAAGATCAACGCGTCATTTCGGGAGCATGATGGAGGTGTGGAGGGTGGCAGGTCGTGATATTGGTTGACACCAGTGATGCAGCAACGGTCGAGTTTTGGCAGCGGCATAATCCCGCCGTGCTAGAGATGGCGCAGAGCGGGGGGGCCAAGGTATCTCCCCGGCCTTGCAAAATCCCTGCCTGCAACGAATTATATAACTTATGTCATTGTGTCTGCTCCCCCCCCCCCCCCCCAAAAAAAAAAGGAAAAAAAAACACGAAAACAAAAACAAAAACAAAACAAGACAAAAAACAAAACGTTGCTTTCTCAGTTTGTCAATGCACCCCTTTGAAAGCGGGGGCCAGTCCAACGGGGGCCGTGAAGACGGCCTGGTGGAGCGAAGTTCCATTGTAGGAGGCCCCATTTTGCATCCCCGCCTTTCCCCTTCCCTCTCCGGACCCGGCCCCGGCCCGCGGGTCTCCCTCTCCTCCCCTCCATTCCTCCCTCGCCTCGTGGGGGTCAATCTCATGGACTCTGTTGGAAGAAAATAATGGAAGGGCCGGGAGGAAGCAGGAGGGAGCGAGGGCTTACGTCTGCCAAAACTTCACGTGCCAGGCTCCAACCAGCGACCCTCAGAGGGTTCGAGACCTGTTGAGTGCTCCAGCTACTGTTTTCACGCCCGCAACCGGGAGTGCAACCCCAGTAACTGTCGACCTGAGCACCCTGATGGGAGGTGAAAGCTCTTGACGCCTCCCTGCGAGCTAACCCCTTGGGGGTCGGGGAGAAGATCTTCTATTAGTTATAGAAGACGTGGAAGGGAAAGGCCTTGACTACACGTGAGACCCCTTTTCTTGTTTGCTTGCACCATTCCTGCTGCATTTTAAAGCCCCATCAATTTTTCATTTTTTTCCTGTGGGTCCCCGCACCCGTTATTTCACCCTTTATTTACAGAGCTTCGACTGACCCTGTAGACGGGGAAGGAGTGGGTCGTGCCAGAACGTCTTCAATTGCAATTTAGGATCAGGAGACTTGAGTATTGTCGATATCAATGTATGTACATAATTCACTCTAGCGGTTAGAATAGGCTTCACTCCTAATTATAAATCACTCTAGCGTATATGCTAGTGTGTGTTCGTGGTAACCAACTTGTCATGCCAGCAGGGGGACTCCCTAAGGGGCCTCCCAGGCCTGCTAAACTCTAGCCTTATACACAATTACAGGCCCCCTTTTACAGTTATGACGTCGATGTGTTTAGTGTGTGAACGAGCAAATCTTAATGTTGTCGTTTATACGTTGCATGGAGGATATTGTTTTAAATGTAGTACTACTAGTATTAGTCAATTAGGAACGAGTACAAGGTGAGCGTATGCCCTTTCGTGAATCTTTCCACATATGTCTAACATACTGAATTGGGTGTTTTTTAGATGTAACACGCGAAGGAATAATCCATTAGTTAAACCAGAACTTTCGTACTTGTTAACCTGTTGCCTAATGTTATTACATATGTATCATTGTATGACTCACAACAGCGCTTCCCTTGCCGTGATTCTGGCTTGCGACCTTCTACAGATCTCTAAATTGAGATCTGCGCGTTCTTTGACTCTCACGACTATGCCTGAAAAGCAAGTTGCCAAATCCTGTACAGTGAGACGACACTGTAAACGTATCCCAAGTACAAAAGGAAACGAGCTGCAGCTGGTTCTTTGCAGGGTATCAATACGGAAGTATTACCCATTATATAGAATGAGGTTCCTATATGACCCTCTTTCTCACAATGTTCTTAGCGGTCCAAATATGACTCAAATCGTTCATAAAATAAGGGGCATTAATGATGGGGCATTACATATTATACCGTATTTATTTGCTCGACCTTTTCCTTTTGAGTATAAAGGAGGTGTATGGTATGTATGGTATCCGAGAAGGCAACTTGCACCTATATTGTTGCAAGTTGCGACATACATTACGGCCACAAAAAGAGCTGAAGGATACAATTACACAACCTGCGGAAACGTCAGCACGCATCTGGCTATATTCTAAGTTCTTGAACAAACTTAGAATTTGCTGAACAGTCCTTGCCATTAAGCAGGCTAAACATGTGTGACGAACGTTTATCCATACAATTCCTATTTAAGCTTCAGCTGACTGGCTCGGAGTTTGCCACGTGCACATGTGCATAAACACGTTCTTGCGACACATTGCCATATGTTCCCCAAAAGCACTACTAACAAGCTCAATGAAGAGAAAAACACCAATGATTCTGCAATACAACGAACTACTCGAACTTGACCGTTGCCCAAACTGAACTGACGTGCCATGTCAGTGGAAAGGCTTGCAGACACAAAGGGGATTACACGCCTCCACGTGCCATATATTTGGAAATTTGGAACCGCGGCAATCTCACGCCAACAACCAATATAAACAATGCAAGTGGTGCTTCAACGTCCCAATGAGACTTGTAGCACAGCTACCATTACGGAGAGCCAACAAGCTAGAAGCGGCAGCTGCACTGTGACAAATGGAAAACTTGTCACAGTCCCTCACTCTTACTTATACTGAAGACCTCTCCTTTGGCGTGGCGATTTCTGGAGGCTGCTATTACGTACACCCGTCGGCTACCCGTCTGAACAACTTCAAGAACATGTACATAGCAAACGAGCCTTGCAGATTCTTCGGGAATGGCAGACTTGCATGGTGCAATGAACTAAAGGGATCATTGCACAAACACGAACACTGCTGGAACGTTGGCCAAGGTATGTCAGCAACACCAGCGGGATGGACACGACTGGAAAGATGCAAGTAGGGATATCAATGACTGACAGCCGTTGGCTTGAATGCGCTTCTTCACAACACGTACCTTACACATACTGCCCTGATGTCAGCACCTACCCAATGTAACATTTCTCCCACTTCTGGTCACGAGCCATACACTGAGGCGTGTAATTGTTAATTACACACGAGATTAACCCATGCCTCAATGCGGTGTAGACATGGGCTCACGCCGAGCCACGTTCACATGGGCCGTCGTGCCATATAGAAGTATCATGAAGATGTATATATATATATATATATATATATATACATATACATCTTCATGAACACCAATCAAAGCCAGTTGAAACCTGCGTAAGCTTCAATTCAAAACTGGCCCAGACATCTCTGCTGTACACAAAGCCTACCTGCATCTTGTTCACCTACATAACCTGACAATCCAAACACTGTCAGCTGCCACCTGCCAGCAACAGTACAGATGCAGTCTGACATGCTGAACAAGATACAAAAGTCAACCAGGCCCAATACTTCGAATGTCAACTGCAATTGGGTTTCGCACGAAGCATGGCCTGGCATGCTAAACAAACGCGTAATACCAGCAGCTGGTCTTTAAAGACAGTCCTTTTCTCCTCTTGCACCGGATCTCCTCTAGCTCAGGATCCCTTCTTAGGACGAAGGCAGCACAAAACCACCGTTATCCGCCAACAGGGACGCGAAATGTCTTGGACCACCGTTATATGACCGCAGCAAACGCATGCCAGGCCATGCTTCAAGGTAAAATCCAACCCCCATCCCTTTGCAGCCTAGTTGCCTGATATACAGGTCACGAAAACAACAGAGCTACAGCTGTCCCACTAAACTTGACCTTCAATGCATTAGAGAATGCATATGGACACTTAACCATCCGCATGCAGCAGCATATGGACACTTAACCATCCGCATGCAGCAGCATCAGCCGGACTCTGGGGTGACCAAAAACGCAACCAAGCTCACTTCGGAGAGTGCGTAGCAGAAATCCGTCCATGAACACAACTGCAATAGGGGCAAGATGCTGGCCAGCTCATGGAGCTGTTGGACCAAGGAGTGCCAGCTCCCTTGCATGGCCTTCACGAAGTCCAACAGAGCTTTCACCCAATTGAAATTTGGAGATGGATGCTCCAGCTATGGCTACAATGTTATAGCCTGCAGGATTATCGCCCTTGAACGGACGGACCTCGTTTGAAGCCGTCATACCCGAGCTTCTCCCAAACTGCAATTGAAAATGAAGAAGAGAAAGTGGCACTGCATTTCGACGAACCCCACGTGTAGTTGGTTTGCAACCCCGAAGGCCAAGATAGCAAGCGCACTTGCAACAACTCGGAGCATCGAGAAAGAGCAAGCCACACACCCCGCGTACTTCATTTTGAAAACCCCAAACGCATACAACATGCCCCAAATCAAAGAAGATGGCGAACCACAAACTCCATGATCACTCTGA
>KV908433.1:249745-257245 GCA_002005505.1 Botryococcus braunii
CCATGGGTGTATTGGGAACAAGAGACTTCAGAGGCACAGCCCAACGCAACAATGCATACTGCATCATTGCTGTGAGCATGTACAAGAGCTGCACCCACTTGTCCCGCCCCGCCCAGTACCTGGTCCAACCACACCCAATCCTCATAAAACATATCTCACAAAAACCAACGAACAGAGGTAGGGTCCATAAAAAGTATCCACTGCTTTAAGACCATGCTGCTACTGCATGCCCACCTGAACTGCTTGACCATCACCCTTCCGTACCATCCCTCAGCCAGTGGGCATCCATATTCAATTGGACTTGCATGTCCATGGTTTTGTGGTCTGCATGGTTGATCATCCCCCTGAGGTAACACACAACTTCAAGACAATCCCCTCCCCATGCGCCTCAAACCCTCAACAGCAACTGGCATGTAAACAAACCCATGATTCTTCCTTCGTGAAAAGACAACTTTGTGGGATGAGTAAATGGTGAACTCATGAAATCGGTGATTTTTCCCAAACTCCGGAGTTTGAGAGAGCGGTCCAGAAACGAGCACTAGTCTATGAGGGATGATGCGTTGGCTGCTGAGCAGCATCATCTGTGTTATTCCTTGGGGGCTGTTCAACCCCTATTTGGATTGCGATCTCCCAACATACCTTATCCACGGCTAAGTCTCTATTGGATCCCAGAAGCCAACATGACCTTTCTTATGGTGTCATTCTTGGACTGGAATTCCTAAGCCAAGATCCAGCGTGCCCACACCAGTCTCTTTCTGGTTTGTGTCCCACCCTGGGGTTCCCTTTCTAAGACCATAATGGCGTTCGTTTTGCTGCCCCAGGGTGTTCCTATAACTGCTGGGATGTGCCTCTGCTTTTTCCGTGCTCTGGATTCTGCCATAATTGGTTCCTTGCCTCATCATCCCCTTTTGGCCGAACAGAGATAACCTTTCTGTGCTGCAATAATTGATAAAGAAAAACCAGCTGGAGCAAGAGTCCGCGTTTCTACCCCTGACATACATGCTACCAGAGACTATCTTACCCAGTGACCAGCATGCTATGATGAAATAGACCCAGTGAAGAACAAAATCTCCCTCCATCTCTGCCCATCCAATGATGACCCTGGTTCTTAAGCCCCTGGAGATGCTTTATCAACGCAGCCAAAGGCATGAAAATGCAACGTTTAAACAAGTTCCACGAAGAAAATGCATGGAAAGCCACTGGCAACTGTTGTCGTGCCAGCAAAACAGCGTCCTGAGCCCGCTTAACATAAGCAGGGGCCTGCTCATGAGACAAGAATAGGAGCCCCATACTGCATGAAGTGCTGAATGTGACTGCCATCGGAAGTTGGCCACCTTCCTTTGTGCCCAAGAGTTTTATTCCATCCAGAATTTATGACAAGTTGTTCTGCTAACTTCTCCTCAGCCATGGGAGCCTTTTCAAGCCCCAATTACCCTGTATTTTCAACATGGAGATGAAATGACGTCCAACAAGTGAACATGACCGGGCCTTACCCTTGCGAGGTGGTCCGAATTCTCTTATAGACAGGGACCACATGGAAAAGCCCAGGGAGGAGGTGGAACATGATCATGTAGGTGCTCCCCTTCGCAAACATAGCAAGGCAGACGTAGAACGCAATGCCAGCCCAGGCCCAAACCAGGTCCCACTGCACAAGCCAAATGCCAGGCCAAAATGTCAGGCCCAACACAGTATTAACTGCACAACCCAAATGCCAGGCCCAAATGTCAAGCCCAACACAGGTTAGACTGCACTACCCAAGTGTTAAGCCCAAACATGAGCTCCAATACAGATTAAACTACACAGTCCAACTGTTAGGCCCAAATGTCAGGCCCAACACAGGTTTTAATTGCACAACCCTTACAGATGGATAATGCAATCGGACTTGCTTTGGGCCTGACAATTGGGTTGCACACTTGAACCTGCGATCGGGCATGACATTTTAGGCCCAAATGTCAGGCCCCCCCATTTAAGAGCGAAACCCAACTGTTAGGCCCAAAGCAATTTTAATTGCACCATCTCACTATAAGGCCCAAAGGGAGTCCAATTGCACAATCCTACTGTTAAGCCTAACGCAGGTCCACTTCCACAATCCAATTGATAGGCCCAAAAGGCGGATCGAATTGGTCTCTGTCTGCGAAACATTGACACAGACCCGTTCTTCTGGCTGTCTCCTCCTGCTACACTCAAGCCAAGGATAAAGGCGCACCCAGGATAAAGCAACGAGCTTTACCAATGAATTACCACATGCAAATATGCCTCCGCATGTACACACCGCACACACCTTACTGACAGATTTGCCTCATGAGCATTTTAAGTTGACTGAATAATGGGCGTATTACCAGTCTCATTGAACTGGCTCATAAGCATCCTAAGTTGACCGACAAATTGGCTCATAAGCATCCTGACTTTACTGACAAATTGCCTCATAAGCACTCTCACTGAACTGACACATTGGCTCACGAGCATCTTAACTTTACTTACAAATCGCCTAATGAGCATTCACACTGAACTGACAAATTGCCTCATGAGCATACTTCACTTACTGACAGACTGCTTAATGAGCGTTCTGACTTCTTCACAAACCCCCAGAAAGATAGGAGCACATAAGGGCGGACCCCGAGTCATGAGCTCATTAGGTCAGACCCTTTACTAGACACCCCATCCAGCAATAAGTAGCGGCTCCACTCAAACCCCTGGTAAGTGGGGCAAGGTGGGGCAAGGACCACAACAACTCCATTCACCTTCCAGCAAATCCTGTTGCCTGGTGGCAATGTCGTGCATCACTTTAAAGATCGCAGCTGGGAAGCAACACGTCGCAAGGCGTTTTAGAAGATGGGATTCCAGATGCATGTGGATAAAAGTCTTGCTGATGACCTAACCTGCTGCGCATACGAGGGAGCAAACATCGGAAGCAGCATCAGATGCTGATTTCCATATTCGTCGTGAGTTAGGGTTATCGACATTGAGCCAAAATACTGGAAACGTGAACAAAAAGACTAGCCACGTCCATAGTGCTCCTTTTGCACAGACGTCAAATTCCTCCCAAAAGTCTCGCCAGCCACTGAGATTACCTCCATGGCGAGTCGGTTCTGGAATTGTCGAAACTCTTCCTCAACCCGCCCGTCATAGAAGTACAAGAGCAGTGAGGAATGCGCGGCTGCCCGCTGAATGCGTCCTTGCTGCCCGCCGACACCTCCCGCACCCAATCCCTGCATCAACAGCGGCTGCCAGACCTGTCCACCGCACAACAGCTTTTGCACACCTGCTGCTCTTCTCCCACATCGATGTGTTTGATGTGCTTTCTGAGCACAGCCAATTGTGTGCGACGAGAGCCCCCGGGGGGGGGGGGAGCAGGGAGGGAGGGAGCGAGGGTGTGTGAGAGAGAGGAGAAAAGGGCGGGGGGGGGGGGGGGGGGGACATGCATTTAACCATTACTTCCACCAGCACGCAACTGCAGGACCGCACAGTGATCCTGACAAAGCCTACAGTGTGAGTGATGCCATGGAGCAGGACAGAACACCAGGACCTGGCGCGACAGGCAGAAGAGGGTGACAACACCTTCTCTACATTGTATCGGACCCTTTTGTGGGCATCTTGAAGCAACACACCAAGCTGCTGTGCAATGCAAGACAAGTGGTATAACTCCCTGCAGCCGGCCCACATATGACTGACTTCATTTCAGCAATTGCAACATGGCGGCAAATCCTGGTAAGTATATAAATCAGACCAAAAAGAGGGGCGGATTAGACGGTACCATGCTTGACGAGCTAACTTCAAATCACACATCCTCTGAATGCAGGTTCGACCCGCAACTGCTGCTTGGTGGTGACAGCACGTCAAAAGCCTAACATTGAGTTGTATAAAACGGGAATCCGCATACCAGAGACATCCATGTCATTTGCATCATCAACAACTGGCACTGTGCATGTGTAATGGGAACTTTGCAGTAGCTGGCAACACCTTGGATACCCCCACACTTCCAACACAACAACATCACAAACCCCATTTGTCCTATACTACCAGTGAAAGACTCCAAGACCCTCCCTTATTCCGTCCTCCTTCCCTGCCCCTTGCCCCTTCTTTGCATGTACTATCGAGCACTGCTGTTTCAACCCCTGCGCTGTAATGCCCGCTACCTCAATTTTCTACCTTTCACCTTCACCTCCCTTATTCCAGGGAGCTGCCCAGTTCAAATTCCCCTCCTCTTAAGCATGCAAAATGTCAAGCATCAAATATCCTTTCCTTCGGCCCTCGCCCTGTGCCTGCCAAGAGCCAGGTTTCTTACTCCCCTTCGACATCTCGGATCCTAAGCCTTCAAGTTCCATCCACCTCTTTTCCACCTCGCTCCTCATATCAAAGGGCCTTCTTCGACCAGGATTCCCCTTCTTGGACTCACAACCCCGCTCCTTTCAATCACGGAGACACGGATTGGTGCCTTGGCTTGGAAAAACACGTTTGAATGAAGAATAAGGACTTTGATGATCGTGGTGATAATGATCATAGAAAGTGACCGACAGTGGGCCGAGTACCCTCTGGATATATCCTCCTTTGGTACTGTCACCCCGAGCATGACAACACCAACAGGGACCCGCTGGTGTCCTCCGAGCGTGTACTTCGGGAAGATTGGCACGCACAGCACCGATTTGCACTGGTATACATACTCCGCATCTCGCAGGTCTTCATAAGCCTGGCAACTGCAGAACGCACCACCGCTTCAACATGGGTAAGGCCTCTCTTGACCAGATACGCGCAAGACACGATATGCCATGATTGAAGGACGCTTGGACATATCCCACAACTGTATAAACCTACCAACACCTTTGCACCAGTCTCCGCCACTTTCGTCTACGCTTATTGCCCACATCCATGATCATGGCATGCATTATCCATGTTCGTTGATATCTGACACTGTTGCTGATATCAAGTTTGATCATGATACCAAGTTTGGTTCGGACCATTTGTGGCTCTGTCAGTAATGGAGAAGCTTTTAAGGGCGTCCAGAACCCCCATATTGTGCGACCGACCCATCAAAACTCCACCAGGTTTTGGGTCTTAAAGGGTTAGCATTTGTGAAGTATGCCAGCATAATTGAGGCATTGCAACACTGTACTGGAGCTAAATTGTCAATTTGTCTTTGTAATGTTGCATGGATTAACCAGGCGCTGGTAGGAGCTACTCAAGAGCCCCTACAGGTTTCAACCATTTTTAAGGCAGCTGGAAAACGGGTACATACACATCGAAATGCAGGTTCTGCCCACGAACGAATGTTGCGCCACAAGCAGTGCGCTCTAAAGGCAGAATTGAGAAGCGGTGATATGTGCTTAGAACCGTTGTGCCTCGCAGCAGCAGCGAATCATACAGCCCTGGCACAGCAAGGCTGCATACCCAAACCACATATTGTTATCTGCTCAAGCCCTGCATTGGAAAGGCTCCTCCATTGGCTCTGCTAAACAAAAGTATTCCAACTTTCACCTATAAAGTTTGGCCCCCTTCAGAAGTTCCTGCAGCGACAAGCCACACCTTTCAAACAGGTTGCTGCCCCAAGTGCACCCTGGCCCTGCACTTGGGCCGTCGCAAATGCTGCTATAGAAGATTCACACACACACACACACACACACACACACACACACACACACACACACACACACACACACACACACACACACACACACACACACACACACACACACACACACACACACACACACACACAAAATCTTGTTGTAGAAGAAAGGGAGGGTGGCTGTGTGTAAAGAGTGAACTCAAGGGAGTACTACAAAAGCCCATTCCTTCCACCCAGAGCGCTACTCTACTTTCCCAGATTCCTCCAAAATGGACCAGCTTAATCTATGTATCTACCATTGACAACAACATCACTCCAACCATTTACGGTTTTATTGCAGAATTCCCTTTTGGACAATCCTAGTTCCGTTAACATGATAGACCTTGCCATCGGCCATGAAGCCTACGGACTGTGTTTGGATCCCATGATTTTAGAAAACTTAAAGACAGTCTTGGCTGAGCAAATCAGATTACAAGGGTCTCGAACATGCTTCTGAACAACTGCCCTCATAAATGAGTCAACTTCCTTAAATGAGTCAAACCGCCATGTGCATACGATGGATATAGTGTCGCTGCACGGAGAAATTCACAACCTTGTAGGGATTCCGACAAGTGCCAAAGGCCGGACTTGCCTGCTAGGCGTCCAAAACCTGAGGGTCTACACAGAGAAGACTTGGTTCAACTGCGGTACCGAAATGTCCGACTAAATTTGCTCACCTCAACATCTTTGCTGCGGGAAAAAGGCGCTGCAAAACTGTGGGATATGAGTGCGGCAGTTCGGTTGCCCCAGACACGAAGGCTTCTGCGATCGTTAGCACAATGTCCGTAACCTCTTCCGCGAACTCCCTCTCCGCATGGCCAAAGGATTCGACTGCACTCCCTGACATCGTCCAAAAAAAAGGGACCGCTCATATCATCGGAACACAGGCTTCATCCCGGCTCAAAGCCGAACTTTCGTACGTTTTTCCCGGCCACAAACCGGGAACTTTTCACTGCACAAGTCTGGACACTTTGCAGTCTGGTCCCGCACTTGCTCCACAGAGAGACCAAAGCCTTGTTTTCAGCAACCTGCGGCAGGTACCAGCTCCATCGATTTTTTTCTTGAATGGCCACTAAGACGGCCGTTAACAGCCGTCACTGCCCCGGCCCCAAGAAAATTCCCTATCACAGGTGGACCGCTTGATCCAGGATGCCCAAAAGCAATACGAGGTGCCTTTGTGAGAGGCAACAGGCACATTGAGGTTGTGTAGTGCCCGCCGCTCCTGTGTTGTCTCCCCGAAAAGTCCATCCCGCATTGTCTCCGTACGGTAGGCACGACCTTCGTTTTGCGTACAACACGACGCGGCAGATCTTCGCGTCCTTTACAAATCTTCCGAGCTAGTGGCTACGGAAGTGGATTCATTGCAGTGCTTTCCCATGCATAATCCGCCGTTAATGGCTGATACATCAGCCATCACCAGCGGATTAAATTCATGGTGCCCCAGTGGAGGCCTTGGGACATGGGCCTAAGGACCTTGGCTGGGGCACCCTGAATCTTCACGGAAGGAAAAGTGAAAGCTTGGGGTTTGACTTCCTCTTATGTAATCAAAAGCTTCTTCTTCACGGATGGAAAATGTTGTAATGACACTTTTTTCACAAGGAAAAGCTTCACGGTTTCTTCCTTCACGGCGCCCCACTGGAGGCCTCAAGGGGGGCCCCGTGAATCAAAGGTCTGACCACCAGAAGTTTGGCACTCTCTGACACCGTGGCACCGCGGCACAGGGTTATTAGGAATAGGAATGACGTGGCCACCCGGAGGTGGCGGTGCCTCCTTGGCACCCAGGGAGGAATCCAGTTTTGCCCCTTTTTATAAGGGAAAAGTTAAATACAATAGTCCCAGGCCCCATTTTTGTCCGGTAAGGGCTGGCAGGGCCTATGGCAGCTGTTAGAGTTGGAAAC
>KV908433.1:275811-278311 GCA_002005505.1 Botryococcus braunii
ATCACATGCCAGAAATGTCCTGATCACAAGCCTGACAAGCTCTGGTGTCCACATCCCAAACATGTTTAGACCAGCATTCCCGACCTGCCCACATCCTGGACATGCCTTGACCAACCTCCCCAGTCCATCCGGTCCAAATCCCGTTCTGTACCCGTAATCACACGTTGCCTACCCGTTTTACCATCCGTGCTACAGACTTTGCACCTCTCACTCACTTGGCCCTTTTTGCCAGGCCCCCAATCCCCAAACCGCATGACGCACTTCCCGCACCACTTCGTCCCGCCAGTGTCAATGAAAATCCCGAAGTTCATCCTGTAAACCTGTATCCACCTTCCCAACCCTCTTTTCCCCCACCCACTCCTTCCACGTGCTCCTTACGGGACTTCTGATGCACGGGCAGATTCGATTTTAAGAGGAAACATTTTGGGTCGGTACACAAAATTGGGGTTGGTACACAGCGCGTTGGGCGACACCGGAAATCCCGCAACCGAGGAGCCCAGTGCTGAGGCGCAAGCCTGCGGGAGCTTTGGACCTGCATGGGAGGCCGTGCTGTGGGCCAGGGGCTTCGCCCATCCGAACCCTGCCGTGCAGAAGCTGGTGCTGTCTTCCTTTTGTTCCCGTCGCTGGGGCGCGGCTTCGGCTTCCATATTGGACCGGACCTTTCTGCGCCTCTCCCTGCTTCCCTGCATCTCCTCTCTGGCCTGCCTTCAAGGTGCCTTCCTCAACGAGCTGATCCGCCTTCTCTGCTACCTCCTGTGGGAAAATTCCTAAAATGTTTCTCCCCAACCACCCTCCGACAGACACACACACACACACACACACACACACACACACACACACACACACACACACACACACCCAAACACACACACATAGACACACACACACACACACACACACACACACACACACACAGGCAAGCACGCATGCATGCACACACGCATACACACGTAACTTCTATCAGGACTTGTTCAAGGGCGCGCATGTTCGTGTGCCCCCCCCCCCCCCAACCCCCAATTCTCAGCTTGGTTTGCCAGCAACCCTTGCGGCTGTCTTATTCGTCTTTCTCACTCTGTATCTCCCTGGATCTCAACCAATGAATGGTGGGGGAATTTTGCTTAGAATGGCTTGGAAGTCTTCACACGTCCACATGTGCGGTGGTTGCCTTTGCAAGGATGCAGTGCTTTAAAGGTTGCTCAAACTTTGCTTGCTATACCTTTCCCCGTATTGTCCTGGACGTTTATGCACCTGTGTGCGAGATAGATCTTCCGCCATCCCCGATTTTGGTGCTTAGGTCAAGTACAGCACTGCTGTGGTACTAGTCCAAGTACTGTGCTGGTGTAAGTGCAATATTGTTGTCATACCAGTGCAGTACTATTGTGTTGCTAGTGCACTAATCTCGTGGTACCAGTGCAGTACTATTGTGGTCCCGGTAAAGTACTGTTGTGGAATCAGTGCAGTACTGTTGTGGTATTGGTACAGTGCTGCCGTTGTTCTGGTGCAGTACTGTTGTGGGGCACCCAATGCATACAACCTCCTCCCCACCTCCATCTTGGCGGGTACCACTGGGTGGGTCCCTCTACAACCCTAAACTCGTTGAAGTAGGACTTCAGTGTCCCACAAAAGATATGTTGTATATTACATTCGTTTGCTATCTGTTACATAGTGTCCTAAGGAAAACGCATTATGTACCACAATTGTTGTATTCTAGATACAAGATTCTGGTGGAAGATCTGACTTCTTTCCTTATTTTTCTCCTGAAAATTTGAAAAACCAAGATCTCTACTAACTACAGACGCGGGCACCTGGAATCATCTAAGAAGTTTGAGTTTGGGCTTCTGTGCACAGGTGCAGACACCATGGCCATGTGTGAAAGCTTCTTTGGGAGGGCCATGGGATCCTTGTCAGTCACAAGGTGCTGGCCCTCTTATCTTTGCTGCAGTGTCTAAAGATACTGACCCTATTATAGCTGCTCCTTTGTCACTGACATGGCACCCACCTCGTCCCGGAACTTGCCTGCTTTGAGCTCTCCAGTTGTGCTTTGAGCACGAGGGAGGAGGTGCTGGAGGGAGGCCAACTGACATTTGGAGGCAAATTTCAGTTGAGCAGGAGCAAGGAGGCGCTGGAGGAGGTCCTCCTGACATTCTGCGCAGCTGTGCGTAGAGCAGGAGGGAGGAGGTGCTGGAGGAAGTCCCACTGAAAGACATTGTGGGGGCAAATTTGGGTTGAGCAGGAGGAGGGAGACGCTGGAGGAGGTTCTACAGGCTTTCAGCAGCCCGGCGATGCGCTATGTATCGGCTGGGCTCATGGTAGCCTGCCTCCGCCAGGTGGCTCAGGCTGTGGGCCCCTCCTTCGATGCCACGTGGAACGACCGAGTGCTGGGAATGCTGAGGCCTGCATTCACACGGGTGACCTTGTACAACAACCACAAGCAGCAGCTCGTTTTGTATGAAGGTGCACCCCTGTTTTCTGTAAAGGTGCTCCTTCTTTTTGAATAGCA
>KV908433.1:288311-290811 GCA_002005505.1 Botryococcus braunii
TTCATGACATTGTTTGGGTATGCATTCATGACACTGCTTTGATGTTCATTCATGACATTGTTTGGATATGCATTCATGATATGGTTTAGGTGTGCATCCATGATATTGTTTGGGAATGCATCCATCACATTGTGAAGGCATGTGCCCTCCTGACCCTGTCGCCATATGGGCTATGACCCCAGCTCTGCGTCGCTGTCCCCATGAGCTGCTTGCGAGAAAGGGGTCTGGGGGCTCGAATGGAAGATAGAGTCCCGCAACAGTCAATATGTGTTGGTTTGCATCCGTACAGCAGATATCGTACATCGCGCCTTTTGCGGTGTGGTATGATTCCGCAACATTTGTTTTTTGGGGTATGCATCCGGGCGGCAGGTACCTTCCCACATTGGTATCAGTTGGTATGTGAGCCCAAACCCGTGTTAGTAAGGCTGGTCAACCTGAAGCATCCGGAAGAAATCGACATGCCTGGAAGAGCAGGGGATTGGAAGCTCTGGCAGCTCTTTCTTGTGTTCCATCGCCCCCAACCCACCCACCCACCCACCCCCTTCGATCAACCGATTCGCGAAAACCCCTTCCCCCCACCCGGGCGGAGAACCAGGGAAGACGGCAAGATTAATCATGATGCATCTCTGAAGCACATAGCCCAGGATTGTTTGCTCTACGGGAAAGTTCAGTGAATGCATGCTGTATGAACACACATGGGGTTCACCAGCAAAGGTGTCTTTGCAGAGCCTCTGCCATTTTGCCCCAGTCCGCATCAGCGGGTCCTCTCTAGGCATTGTTCTTGGAGAAATCGCGCAATGGATAAAAGACTTTGAGAAACATGCATGACGCCTGCACGTTGAGACGCCATGGCTGAATTCGTGGACGCTAGCAAGTGCAAAGGGATAAAAGTCAGGAATGTGTTATTTGCTACAGCAACCATCCTGTGTCCCACTGTTGTTGGTAACGCCGGTACAGCAGCCATCATGAATATCATTGCCGTTAGTAACGTTGGCCCACTGTACCATGGTATGGCACCGTCAGAGGTGTCTCACTGCTTTAATGAAATCTGGTACAGCAACCATCAAGTGTCTCACTGCTGGTACAACGCCTCGTACTGCAACCATCGAGAGCCTCACTGCTCTAGTGAAAGATGATACTGGGAAACCCCGCGAGGTTGAATTTGTGTGGACTTTTACAGCGCAAATTTCTTCCTTTAGGGTCCTCTACCATCAAAAGAAGGCTTTAGGGTTTTAGGGTTTAGGGTCCCGACTGTGTCAGATTTCGGGCTGAAGTATGAGTTCCCAATGACACCCTCTACCATCAAAAGTGTGGACTGCATCTGACAAAAGCTGGTTCTCCCGTAGGGGGTCTTGGAAGAGCCCTGTGGGGTGTGTTGCTCGAAGATGCGTTCTCGGATCCTGAGCTGTCAAAAGCAAAATATGCGGTGAGATGCCCCCCCCCCCTGGGTTGCCCGCTGGGGAGCCCCCCGTGCGGGAACTTCGTTTCTCCTGTTGTCTCTTGATGGTTTCGTGGTCGCAAGGGGATGAATCATTGCCATACCCCTTTTTTTGTTTTTTTTTTTTGGGGGGGGGGGTTCACCCAAATGATGTAGAGCGCGCATTGATGTAGAGAGATGTTCAGGCATGAACATGGGGCGCTCTCTCCCTCCCTCCCTCCCTCCCTCCCTCCCTCCCTCCCTCCCTCTGTGTGTGTGTGTGTGTGTGTGTGTGTGTGTGTGTGTGTGTGTGTGTGTTTGCGCGCGCGCGCGCGTGCGTGCTCGCGCGTTCCCTGTGCTCCTTCCCTGCCCTATGCTCGCCATTCCTCTCTCACTCCCCTCCTCTGTCCCCTCGTCTCCCGGGCCCCGCTTTTAGCACCTTCTAGACACCGCAGCAAGGGGATCCTCCAGTCCTCCTGCTGGAACGCGCCAATTGTGGCATCTGACCAAGGTGGCAGGCCGCCATTGCAGCCCAGGGTACCCAGTCGGATCCCTTGCAAGGGATTGTGGCACCCAATCCCTTGGCTGTGGCGGGCCTCACTTGTCTGAAAGAGCTTGATTTAAACGCGTTAACAATGCAGGATTGCCGCCTCTCTCTTTTGTTGTGTTATCACGGCAATCGAGTCATCTCTTTTGTTCCTTCCCTTCCCATCCCCCCCCCCTTTCTTCCCTTCCCATTCCCCCCCCCCTCCCTTCCTTCCGTTCCCCTCATCTCCCAACGCGGTTGGTGTATTGCACTGGTGCCCCTGCCTCCCTACTTCCACCTCGTCTGATCTCCCGACTTTTCTTTTCATTTCTGTTGTTTTCCCGACCTTTCATCGCTGAACGTTTCCATTCTTTTCCTTCCAGGCCCGTTTCTGTTTCCGCAATCCTCCTCCACTCCATGTAACTCCGTCCCTTTCGGTCCTATCTATTGTGTATGTTCACTTCCTTTTTCCCATGTACCTCTCCCTCTCGGCCACGTCCGAACGGGTCGGGAATTCTCCTCCCTCCCCCCTCCTCTTGTCCGCAGCTGCTCCTCAC
>KV908433.1:298311-302411 GCA_002005505.1 Botryococcus braunii
ACTGTTTAATATGCGTTCATTTTTACAATGATAGCTGACAATTCTAAAACCTCGCGTGTACGTACGGACCTCGCGTGTACGTACGTGTGTGCGCCTGTACGTGTATACACGCGAGGTCTCAGGAAGGGCATTGTGGAGAGCAATTGCTTCTGTGTCTTACTCTTGGCTCTCCGGAGAGCCTTGGATCCATATTACTGTAATCACTCTTTTATATGCGTTCATTTTTACAATGGTAGCTGACAATTCCAAAAGCAAAAGCGCATCGCGTGGCATGCCGGCACCCTAGGAACGGCGTTATGGGTTGGATTGGGAATTTCTTGGAAATATGTCAGGGAAGAATTGTTCCCTAACATATTAATATGTTATGTTATATGTTATATGCTATAATATTATAACATCCCGGGACAAAACGTCACCGGAAAAACCGGCACCTTCCAAAATAAAGGCCATGTATACACAGTGAAAATGAAACGATGTCCAGGTGTTATAAAGAAACGTAATATTGAGGGTATAAGTAGGAATAATCCTGGCGTTTTCACAGGAGTTTTCTTCCTGTAAAGTATTCACAGCTTTCCCAAAACCCTTTAAGGATCGATGGCGGGTCTTCGGGAATTTCCCAAAATGACTTCAGCCTGCTGTTACGGATGTATGAAGGTCGTCAAGGGGGTCCTGTGCTGGAGGACTGGAACAGCATGTTTGGCTGCTTGGCAGATTGCATGGGAATTCCAAATGTATTGGATTAAATATTGCAAAAGATGTCGGTCGGGATAAGTTTGGGCAAAAGTAGCTACTTAAGTCAGCTGGGAAGGGCTTGGGTTCTGTACTTGAGGTTGGTCATAGCAGCAGGTTTGTGATGCCGATGGATGGGAATTCCCAAAGTCAGTAATTGGGAGTCTGTGTACACTTTTAACATGTTAAGTGTTCATATGCCGATCCGGGCATCAGCAGGATGATGACCTTATTGTACAATATGTTGTAACAAGCGTACGTACGTATACCTTAGTATGTGCCTAGACCAAGGCTCTAGTAACGCATTGCAGCCTGGCCAGCTGCCGGCCGGGTCCCCCTGCAGAGAGGTTTCCACTGGGACCCCTTGATGTGTGCGCTCCTTCTTGAACAAAACTGCCTATATGTGCACAGTTCCTTCGTCACAGTGTGTATCATGATCACCAAAAGAAACATATTGGCTGGGGCGTCACGTGGCACATAGCTGGTGTGACTTGCATTCTGTCGGATGAAAAGTGATTGAGGCTTTAAAGCTGTGAGGCTTTAAAGCTGCAAATTTGTAGCTGATTACAATGCTTAACAGCGAATGTTTTGGAGCTTTGATGAGCTGAGTCTTATGGCAGGGCCGAGCGGCAATGGGAAGATCTTAAGTTGTTTTCACGTGGGTCACGTGCACGTGGGTCGCTTACAATACATGTAAAAATATATGTACATGTTGTACATCTTCCTGTACATGCAAGTTACGACGAAAATTTGTGTGTGCGGAGCTCCAGCGTCGGAGAAGTAAGTGTGCAAGACACGCGATGGAGCAACGTGGATGCAACGGTCTCCTCGCGATGGTGTAAACCAATATGGGGACACCGTTCGCACCCATGTTGCGTTCAATCAATGCAATCATCAGCTGCCGCTTCCCGTTTGTGTATGGTGGGAAACTATTTGCCATCCGTTCTACGTACACGCTGCCAAAGACTCAAGTCAAACTTGCTGAGACTATGCTTAGCTGTCTGGCACGTTACCACCTATCAGGCCTGCTACCTGGTAATGTGCCTTACAGCTAAGCATAGTCTCAGCAAGCTTACCAAGGGCTCCCCTAGGCCTAGGACCCCCCGGAGCCTCTGCAAAGGTAATTACTTATACATGACTTACTTATATAGCTGAAGGTAATTACTTATACAGTACTTACTAACTTATATGCTTTAAGTACCTACAAGTACTTACTTCCAGAGTATGATGACAAGCTAGACATATGTTGGGCAGACATACTGGCTCGATGAGATACATCACCGAGTTTGAGCCTCCTTTGAAACGGTAGCCTTTTCTAGTGCGTTTGTTTTCTTGATCGAATGAAAAATGCTTTAATTCCCCCAAGGAGCCATGGAGCTCATGATGCATCATGCACGTGGTACTAGCCTGGCTCCATGGGGGAAATAATGCATTCTTGTCAGAAGAAAAAAAGGGAAACAAAGCATTCTTCTCAGGTTGTGGCTTGTGGTCTCCAAGGTATCACAATTCTTCCATGTCCGAAACGACAAATTAATAGGCATTTCGTGTATCCCCCAACTCATGGCTTTGACTGCTTCCGATTTTATACTTCATACTAAATAATACTACATATTAAAACACTTAGGTGGGCCCGGCGTTAGTGGCCACCCATGGGGGTTAGGGATCGGGGATGCGTGGATGCAGGTTGGAATGCGGGACTCGGCGTACGGCACTGAATTCTCCAACTTAACATATATATATATATATATATATATATATATATATATATATATATTATATATATATATATATATATATATATATATATATATATATATATATATATATATATATATATATATATATATATATATATATATATATATATCTATATCTATATCTATATATATATATATATATATATATATATATATATATATATATATATATATATATATATATATATATATATATATATATATATATATATATATATATATATATATATATATATATATGTATATATACTGTACCGGCGCAAATTATTGGGCAATAAACTTATTTTGGGCACCCAAAAATCCTTCAATAATAATTAAAGATAAGAAATAATCCGAAAAATAATGACGCAAATCATTGGGTCAAGGAATATTTTTAAATATTTTTTAGAACCCCCTTTTATCATCCTAGATAGTTGATCAACATTGACAATGGTGAGTTTTGTGACAAAAACACATCACAGTAATTTTTTAATGATATTTTAGAGTCATCGGAACATCCCTGCACCTCGAGGACGCACGTACCGTCGACAAAAATCCAGAAAATAATGGCGCAAATCATTGGGCACCCCCTCCGGCCGTTTATTCGATTTCTTTTTTGATTTGGGCGCCGAAATATTTATTGCCCAATAATTTGCGTCGGTACGGTATATATATATATATATATATATATATATATATATATATATATATATATATATATATATATATATATATATATATATATATATATATATATATATATATATATATATATATATATAAAGTGTGTGTCATTAAATAATTGTGTGACATATATGGTGTTTGTCACCGCACCACTGGGATAGGCACCCGCACTTTTGTCCATATTGCATTGCATTGCATGTACTTAAAACTTTTTGTTGTAGATGATGTTTGGCTGTTTATCTGTCTTTCATATCCCGACACTTCAAATCCCCAAAATGGAACCCCTGTGATCCTCACATGGAATGCCCGTGCGTCTGGAAATATGAATTTGAAGGACGTAGATGTTGCAACGGTGACGCGTGGATGCGCATCAAAAGCACGGTGACGGCATGTCATTGGAAGCTAAGCAAGGAGGCTTCAAGTGGCTGCAAGCTCTGCTAATTTCTCTTTCTTTGGCAGGAAATCGTCAAGTGGAGCGCTATACTTTTGCAGTGATGTGGACTTCTTGCCGAAGACCTGAAAAGCGGCGTCTAAGCGATGAAACACCGCATTAGGAGGAAAATTGATCAATAAAGATAAACTCAAAATTTAAGACTAATATCAGAAGTCAAACTTATATTAAGAGTTGATGGAGTTTCTCTGAAGTATGGGGCCTCGGCCGGGAGATAGGAGTGCAATTGTCGTTGGAGCTGGAGTGGCGGGGCTCATAGCAGCTCAGACGCTGAAGAATGCTAGTTTTAACGTTACCGTGAGTTTCTATTCAACTATAGCATACTTTAAGCTTGTTTACGGGAGAGCGGATTTCCTTTCACATTTTCAGGTTTCCGCACACTGCATGAACAGCTTGCACTCGGAAGACGACCCCCTTCTTGGGATTTAGGATAATTCCTTAAGATGATCGCAATAGGTGAAGAGATCTATCTCTTTGCTTTACTATGTCGGGTGGTTTTT
>KV908433.1:302822-315322 GCA_002005505.1 Botryococcus braunii
ATGGTCATCTTACTTCAGTGGCCTGATGCATTCACTCCCACAATTTCAGCGTTTTTTCACGTGCTGAAGGCAACGCACTGCTGGAACGCTCTTACCAGGTACTAGAGGCACGGCAACGAATCGGGGGAAGGATATGGAGCGAGAGTCTGACCCCAAACATTACTGTGGATGCTGGAGCTGCCTGGCTCGAGGGGATAAAGAAAAATCCACTGGCACAGCTGGCCACATCTGCTGGCATCCCCACGCGGAGAACCTCTTGGGACAATTTTTTGACTGTGACCTCCTCGGGGTCACCGGTCAACCCATCAGACCTTGAAAAGGTGAGAACCCTCTGCACCCCACCCCACCCCACCCCACTACACCGCACCCTTCCCCACCCCACCCCATCCCAACCCACCCCACCTACCACGCCGCACCCCACCCCACCCCACCCCACCCCACCGCACCGCACCCTAGCCCACCCCGTCCCACCTCCCCGCCCCCCCGCCCCGGGCGCACTGCTGCACCCAAAGCGGTCATACGATGCCTTCATGATGGCGACAGACCCCCAGCCTCCTGCTGGACACATGTGTTTCTTTCTTCTTTTCAAGAGTGGGAGAAACAGACCAGCCCAACGTTCTTTCTTCCCTCTGTCTCAACCTCCATGGATTTCCTGGTCTCCCTGGATTCCCTGGTCTCCCTGGATGCTCTGGATTCCCTGGTCTCCCTGGATTCCCTGGTCTCCCTGGAGTCCCTGGTCTCCCTGGACTCCCTGGATTCCCTGGTCTCAACGTCTTATGGGCTGCACAGATGTAATCTGCCTTTTGCAAAAGTGGAGTAAAATGGACCAGCCCAATGGTCGAGGACCCAGACCCAAATGGTTCAAGCTATAAGTCTGCCTTTGCTTACAAGAGTGGGATGAAGGAGATCAGCCGAAAGTGCCAACGACCCAAATTTGGAAGTTGGAGTTTGCAAACCCGTATGTTTCAAGCTACAAGTCACAGCGGCCAGCCGCCACATGGCCAGCGCAGCCACATGTCTTCCTATCTTCTTTCTTTCTCCCGCTTCAGATCTGCACAAATATCTATGCTGAATGTACAGAATCGAGCAGAGCAGTTGCATTTGTCTAGTCAAGCAGCCCATCGGTAATGTAAGCTTGCCCCCCCCCCCCCCAGGGGAGACCCAGGCCCCCCACCCCTCCACACACACCCCTCCCATTGTTCTTTGTATAGACGTCTCTACGATGGTAACCTGGACCCGGCGCTGTACACTTGTTTGCAAATCTTGTTGTGTACAGCTGGCTTGACTGTGACAGCCCAAAAGAAATGCTGTACAACATGTTCTCTTTGTACAGCTGCCTGTTCTACGGGAGCCCCACCCTGACGCCCGTGCAAATGTCATTGGATACAGCTACAGCCGCTTCGACTGCCAGGGCCCGACCCCAAGCGAAGAGACGATTTGGAGAGGCCATATTCTTGTGTTTAGTTCCCCCCCCACCCCCTTTTTTTTCCCCCTTCCCACGTACTTGAAACAAATGTGCCGGTCAACACAGTGTTGGTTCTGCAACTTCCGATGTGTAAAACGGCTTTTGATTCATGCAGGCCGAAGAGCTGTACTCGGACTTTCTGGACTGGGCCGAAGCGTCAAATACCGATGGCAAATTCAGTAAGAAAACCACCCTCGAGGCCGCACTACAGGTGCCCCTTCTCCCATGTGGATTACAGGAGAGGACTTTAACTTTGCTATCTATCAATTTCATTACCTGGTGATCTATGCGCATTTTTGAGGCATGCGAGGTGCTTTCTCTGCTCTGACCCATTAATCAGGGTCCGCTTAGCTTTGTTATACTGGTTTGGAAAGTACCCATAGACTGCCACTGTTACCCCAGGGCTGTATAGATGGCATTCCAGGCATACCAGGTTTCTTTCGTTGCTAAAAACTGCCACCTCTCTCCATGGTCACCCCGCCTTTCCCCGGCGCGCGCGCATGCGCTCGCAGACAGACCACACACACACACACAACACACACACACACACACACACACACACACACACACACACACAAAACACACACACACACACACACACACACACACACACACACACAGACAGGCACGCATGTACGCACGCACACACGGACACACACACATACACACACACACAGAGATATATATATATATATATATATATATATATATATATATATATATATATATATATATATAGAGAGAGAGAGAGAGAGAGAGAGAGAGAGAGAGAGAGAGAGAGAGAGAGAGAGAGAGAGAGAGAGAGAGAGAGAGAGAGAGAGAGAGAGAGAGAGAGAGAGAGAGAAGGGGGGGGGGGGGAGGGAGGGAGGGAGGGAGGGAGGGAGAGAGGGGGGGGAGAGAGAGAGAGAGAGAGAGAGAGGAGAGAGAGAGAGAGAGAGAGAGAGAGAGAGAGAGAGAGAGAGAGAGAGAGAGAGAGAGAGAGAGAGAGAGAGAGAGAGAGACTGAGAGAGATGTATCACACACACGCACCCACACACACACATACACACACACACACACACACACACACACACACACACCCCCGAACTCATGTGCCCACACACAGACACAGACACGGACTGACACACGCTCGTACACACACACACACACACACACACACACACACACACACACACACACACACACACACGCGCGCGCGCGCGCGTGCGCGCTCTCGCTCTCGCTCAGGCACAGGCGTATTACATGTAATGGCTGGGGCTGCGCAGGCATTCTTGAAATCCAAGCCTCAGAATATCAGCCCAGCAGTGCTGCAAACTCTACAGTGGAAGCTTGCATTTGAGCTGGAAGAGGAGTATGCGGCTCCACTGAGCGCCCTTTCTGCAATGTACTATGACTCAGACAGCCGTTTCTCGGGGGACTATATGATGTTTCCCGGTGGCTACTCTCAGGTGAGCCGGGAGACCATGACATTTTCCCCTGCTCCCCTGGGATACTATGGTACCCCCATTAGGAGGCCACAGTACCACCCTGGGAGACCATAACAGCTGCCTCTGGGAGGCCATGACCCCCCATCCGGGAGGCCATGACAGCCCCTTGGGAAGCCATGTCCCCCTCCCCCCCCTTTTTGGGAGGCCTTGACTACCCGCTGGGGAAACCATGACACCCCCCTGGGAGGCCATGACACTCCCCCCCTCCCACCGCGGCAGGGAGGCCATGACACTCCAGATGGGGACCATTATACCCCTCAGGAGGCCACGAAACTCTCCTGGGAGACCATGACACCCGTCAGGGAGATCATGACACCCCCACCCTGGGAGGCCGTGATACCCCTTAGGGAGACCATGATATCCCTTAGGAGACCACGACATCCCTTGGGAGGCCATGTCACTCCCCAGGGAAAGGAGCACTCCTCTACAAGACCTGGAGAAGGGGATGGGAGGCCAGGTGGCACAATGCGAGCGACATAGTCATGCCATGAGTGGCCTACGTGCATGGTTCAATCCAGGGTCAGGGCCAAGGCTCTCTGCCAGGTCGTGGTGGTGGTAGGTATGTCTACGAAGGAGGTATGGGGCCAGGCTTCTGGGCTATGGCATGAGAGACCTCCCTGCCACACTTCTGACATGAACGGGTGCGCACGCACGCACGCATGCGCATATGCAGACCATTTTCTGACCTGGAATGCAAGTCTGCAGACGGTTTAGTGTTTCGCGCAAACTTGCAGGTCATGAATGTTTTGGCGGCGGGGCTGGACATCCGCTTGGGCGACCCGGTGGTCTCTGTCAGCATGGCAAACGACAGCATCACAGTCAGCACGAGTTCAGGAAAGAGCTTCAAAGCCAGCTATGTGGTCTGCACGCTCCCGCTGGGGCTTCTTAAGGCGGGCACGGTGCGCTTTGATCCGCCGTTACCGGCTGCGAAACAGGCGGCCATCCAGCAGCTGGGTTACGGCCTCCTGGACAAGATCGTGATGCTGTTCCAGGACAAGTTCTGGGATGACGACTCGCTCGACGGATTCGGGCAGGTGTGCTATGCGGCCAGCTTAGGGCCGGCTGGGTGCACCATGACATGGCGATGTTCATCAGACAGTTTGTGTTTTGCATGCGTTAAATGTTTGTGCGCGCGCGCGCGCGTGTGTGTGTGTGTGTGTGTGTGTGTGCGTGTGCGTGCGTGCACGCGCACGCGCACGTGCGCACGCACGTGCACGCTCGCGCCAAATACAGAGGTGGGGGAGTGCGTGTGTGAGTGCATGCGCGCGGGGTGTGTGTGTGTGGTGTGTGTGTGTGTGTGTGTGTGTGTGTGTGTGTGTGTGTGTTCTGTGTGTGCGCGCGCGCGTGTGTGTGTGTGTGTGTGTGTGTGTGTGTGTGTGTGTGTGTGTGTGTGTGTGTGTGTGTGCGCGCGCGCATATGTGGCCCCCACGACTTCTCATTGTTATTGTCAGCAAAATCGAGGGCAGCTCCCGAGCCCTGCTTCAGTGAGGACACTTGGAATGTACTTAAAAGTGAGAATGGATACCCAGGCCCACCTCCATTAAGTCCATGTCGCTAGTTAGGTACCGGTATTTGTTGTAGATGTCGTAGAACTAGTGCTGTCAAGACAGGGCTTGAGTTTCTGCGTGGCAGATCTAGAGGGTCCCCAACCCCTTTTTTCGGACATTCTTTCTTCCCATCTCGAGAAGAAAAGCAGTTGCCAGCTGCCTCTGGCCCCGGGGTCCGTTCAAGCCTTCGGGGACCCCACTGGCTACAGGAGAATGAAAGTCGTAACGTTTTCGAACAGTGCCACTCTGTCTTGCTGCCGGCCCGGGGGGTTGGGAGGGGGAGTGCATGTGGGCATGCCCGCGCGCGCGCATGTGTGTGTGTGTGTGTGTGTGTGTGTGTGTGTGTGTGTGTGTGTGTGTGTGTGTGTGTGTGTGTGTGTGTGTGTGTTGCGGGCGTCTGTGCGCCTGCATGTGCGCACGTGAGTGTGAATGTGTGCATATTGGAGCCGGGTTCCCCCCCCCCCCCGCGGTGGGGGGGAGTCAGTGTTCTGCACTACTAATTTCTTTTCTTTTTATTGTCTGAAATGGCAGTAGTGGCTTGTACTACAACACGCATTGCTATGAAGAATACAGCTGTGGATCGACAGGAGAGGGGTGCGGGGGGCAGGTGAACGGCATACCGGGGTCGCCCTGGCCCAGCCTGTTATTCGTGGACCGCGTGGTGGACGCCCCAGTCGTCGTAGCCTTCAATTTTGGGGACCAAGCCCGCCGGTTGGAGAATTCCAGTGATGCACAGGCCATCGCCGAAGCCATGGCCGTGATTCGATCTGCCTTTGGGTCCGACGTCCCGGACCCAATCGCCCATTTGATCACGAGGTGAGGCGCGGCGAAATATTTTCAAATTGGTTGTGATAAGAGGAAATCGAATTGGTTCTGAGAGGGAATCGCAACACCCTCACCACGAAAACCCTAGGCCTGCAACTCTGAAATCGAACCTCCGCGCCCCCATAAGGGAGCCGCGCCGCCAGTTACCGCCCAACAGCGGGGGCTATCGCGAAACTCACATCTCAACATTTAAGCCCATCATTTACAGTACGTTATTGAAGCAGCACTGGCCAGCGGTGCGGCGAAGCAGGCATAGGTGGCCGTAGGGGCTGTTGTGCACAATTTGCCTCAAGATTTGTTTAAGCAGGTCAAGGCTCTGTGCTCTTTAAATAAAACGGTAAAATTGTTATGCCGCTTGTGGGACTCATCTCATTTGGCGGTGCGTGCGGGCAGGTGGGAGGCGGACCCCTTCAGCCGGGGCTCGTACTCGTTCATAGCAGCTGGGGCGACTCCGGGAGACTTCGACGCGCTGGCCAGGCCGGTCGAGTCCGCCAGCGGAAACAGCATGCTGGTGTTTGCCGGGGAGGCCACGTCTCGAAGCAGGCCCGGAACTGCTCCGGGAGCTTTTCTTTCGGGCAAGCAGGCCGCCCAACGCATTATTGCCCATGAGCAGTCAATATGACGCCACTGCAGTCTTCATCCAGATTATTCTCGCTGGAGATGGGCTGATCGATGGATATAACCTGTATTTCCCGTCCACGCGGGGGAGATAGGCCCATTCGCGCGTGCATCCATGGACATAGGCCCATCCACAAGTGCATCGATGGAGATAGGCCCATCCACTCGTGCACCCATGGAGATAGGCCCATCCACACGTGCATCCATGGAGATAGACCCATCCACACGTGCATCCATGGAGATAGGCCCATCCACACGTGCATCCATGGAGATAGGCCCATTCGCGCGTGCATCCATGGCCATGGAGATAGGCCCATCCCTGCGTATAAATGTATAGGTTACATTGTCTAATACGCCTTTTAAAATGGGGCTAGCTAGTAGTATGCATAGATGGCACTAGTTTAAGGACGCCATTAAACTTGTCCGACACAATTGTTGAGACAACAGAAAAACTGTGTCGATGTCCGTGAAGTGTTTCGGGCGAGGATTGGACCAGAGAAGAGGGAATGCTTGTGAAAAAGTGGGATGAAGTGGAGGTCGAGAAGAAGCAGTAAGTCCCTGAGAGGAGGGGTTGCAGCAAGTGTTGCGTAAAGGTTTGAAACATTGTTTCCATGCAGAACGATAACGTGACAACCGCCTCAGCACGGATATGGTGCCAAGGCTTCAGCAGGCCCTTTCAAGCACTCCAGGGTTCTGTCTCGAGAGCTCATTAGTGCGTTCGATTGAGTGGGTGGGTGGGTGAGAGTGAGTATGCGCGCGCGCGCGTGCGTGCGCGAGTGCATGTGTGTGTGGTGTGTGTGTGTGTGTGTGGTGTGTGTGTGTGTGTGTGTGTGTGTGGTGTGTGGTGGTGTGTGTGGTGTGTGGTGGTGTGTGTGGTGTGTGGTGTGTGTGTGTGTGGTGTGGTGGTGTGTGTGTGTGTGTGGTGTGTGGTGTGTGTGTGGTGTGTGTGTGTGTGTGTGGTGTGTGTGTGTGGTGTGTGTGTGTGTGTGGTGTGTGTGTGTGTGTGTGTGTGTGTGTGTGTGTGTGTGTGTGTGTGTGTGTGTGTGTGTGTGTGTTGTGTGTGGTGTGTGTGTGTGTGTGTGTGTGTGTGTGTGTGTTGTGTGTGTGTGGTGTGTGTGTGTGTGTGTTGTGGTGTGTGTGTGTGTGTGTGTGTGTGTGTGTGTGTGTTGTGTGTGTGTGTGTGTGTGTGTGTGTGTGTGTGTGTGTGTGTGTGTGTGTGTGTGTGTGTGTGTGTGTGTGTGTGTGTGTGTGTGTGTGTGTGTGTGTGTGTGTGTGTGTGTGTGTGTGTGTGTGTGTGTGTGTGTGTGTTGTGTGTGTGTGTGTGTGTGTGTGTGTGTGTGTGTGTGTGTGTGTGTGTGTGTGTGTGTTGTGTGTGTGTGTGTGTGTGTGTGTGTGTGTGTGTGGTGTGTGTGTGGTGTGTGTGTGTGTGTGTGTGTGTGTGGGGGGGGGAGGCGGGGGCGGCGGGGGTGCGTGCATGCTCGAGTTCGAGTTGGATGATTTTTCTCCTTCCCTGTTTCCTATCAAGTTTCCTCCCACCACACCCCCCAACCCCTTCTGGGGGGGTGCGAAAGGGAGATTATGCAAGCAATCGCTATCAATTTCCCATTGCAATTAAGCTCCAATCCAAGCTGATCACTTGGACACAGAACAGCGGAGAGACCCAACCCAGCCTTCATGCGGATTTCTATGGCCTTGAAATGGTAAATTTACTGTTTAGGGTCACGATCGGCAGAAAATATGAAGGGCTCAAGCCTGCTTCAGGCACAGGTCCTCTAAAGAAAGATCTTCTACCACGGAAATAGTTAACAATACCAGTTAAAACGCTGCCGTACTGCCTGTTGTGAAGGAAAGCATTCCTTCATGAAGACTACTTGATCAATATCGATTTTTTATTGATCAACATTAATGGTCTCTTGCCTTTCTCCACGCAATAATCTCCTGAAACAACTTCCACGTGCAACCTACCTGTCATGAACGGGGTAGGCTCGTCAGGCGCTGGTCAGCCCGGGTTGAAACGGGGTGAAGTTCTCCAACACACAATGCCTCAGTAGACCGCCTCAGAAACTAATCACAGAGCTCTCCCGAATTCACTCGCAGGATCCTTCGGAGTCTCCCAGTGTTACTGACAGAACACCATGTATGGCATTCATGAAGTCATACCCACAACCGATGCTGAGTCGTTCATGACTCCCAAGCAATCCAACCACCTTACCCATCACATAACGTTCACAGTAGCAATCCGTAACTACACAGTGTTATTGTCCAAGGACGACTTCCAGCGTTTCAGTTGAAGAACATCTAGATATACTGCAAGACCTTGAAAAAAGTGCTATCATCGTGCTAGCGTGGCACACAAGCAAATTTAAATGTCTTGCAAGAGCTTGACACGCCTGGCGATGCTTCGAGCTCTTGCCCCAAATCTAAGTTAGTCTACTAGGAAAAAGAGTCATGGATGCCTTATCACGTGGTGCACCGCAACAAACGTGGATCCCAACGTCGTTAACAACCCCGACTCCAAACACGCCATTTCAAACTCAAGAATGGGGGTCTCCAAATCACGTCAACCTCTTGGCCGCACATTTGTTATACATTTGGGCACATACCCATCACGGACCTTCCGGACAGAGCTTTAGAATCACGACTACATGGCCCAAGCTCCCTTCGGCAACGCAACACAATCAACAATTCTCTGCACAATAACAATACTTGCAGAACCCCTTTGAGGTACAAAAAGGTCCGGTGGTCGCCTTGGATTCCTAGGCAGACTTATAATTAACCCAACCAGCTTATGGTCTGGTCCACAAGAACTGATAAGCTTGTCACGGCAGTATTTCGGACACCTCTGCATTCTCCAGAGGCAGGTGTGCGGGCCCCACGTGATCCACTGAACCCCCCAGCCGGTCACCTGGCTCCAAGCTCGGAAGCTTCAAATGAAATCAATCGAATCAAATATAAACCCTAACACTATCACTGATCAAAACTTTGAAACCTCGGTAGTGGACCCCAAAGTCCGCCAAACGTGGCAAGCGCTTGCCGCGACTTCGCTTAAGTGACCAAATCTGATTGATTGGTTAAAACCCCCGAGATGGACTGCGGAACAATTGTTGGCACCCACTAGGGCCTTCTTTTCGCTGACCAGATGGGGTGCACGTTTACACGCGTGCCCATAAATTGTTACCAGGGGGCCGTCGGCACAGACCGAGCCCAAACACGGATGGAGGATGTCGCTTGGGGATCTCCACCCGGAGTCAGATATCTTCCTCGATCCTTGAAGTTTGATTGACCGAACAAAGCTTAAACCGGACATGATCACTCGGTAGATTCACGAACGGACACTACACCATCACGGCATTTCGTTGCAGCACCCGCAAGAGCCTGTTGCTCCCCCCCCCCCCCCCCCCGGGCCCCTCCCCAAACCGATGGTAAGATATCCCTCGCCCACACGATTGTAGCAGGCGTGACAGAACGGCGACCTTGTACGAGAAAGCCTCTCAGCAACAGCTTGCCTTCTTGTCACGTGTGAAGCAGTCCGGCCCAGGCATGACTTGCCAGCATCATGAAGGCATCCCTCCATATGACTGATGCGCTCAAAGAGCCAGACTCAGCGCACTTTACTCACCAGACACAAGCCCGGATACAAGCGGAATAGGCCGCGCCTGTGCGCTGATCCATGTCCTTCAATCTAGGTGGCCACGGGAAAGCGCCTCAACAGAAGGTTGCCACGGGAGAGCACATTAGGGGAGCCTATGGGTGCAGCGCCTTGACCGAGGGATGCCACCGGGGAGCCCATGGGGGAGCGCCTCGGCCAAAGGTTACCATCCATGGGAGACCCATGGGGGGAGCACCTCCACAGGAGGCTGTCACAGGGGAGCCCATCAAGGGGGAGCGCCTCCGCAGAATCCCACCTGGGGTACCGCATGCCCCCCCGGCATCACTCGCTGCTCAGCATCCCGTTGCCATAGGACTTCTTGCTGGACTTCTTGCTGACCTTCCGCTTGGGGGGCGTCTTCGTGGGCGGGCGGAAGACGCGCATACGCTCGGGCCGCGGATCCAGCGGATAGTACAACCGGTGCTGGAAGTCTTCGTGCTTCAGCACCACCGACCGCCACACCCTCTTCGGTGGGACAACCCTGTGCATCTGCAGCCCATCCCCTCCCTTTAGCCTTCTCTACCTGCCCACACATCCCCCCTTCTATCCACCTATCAACATCCCCCTATCCCCTACCTCCCCCTCCACCTGCCGCTCCATCTCCCTCCAGCTTCCCCTACACATCCTTACCCCTTCACACCCTCCTCCACCTGCCCTTCATCCCTTTATCCCTCACATCCCCCTGCATCTGCCCCTACATATCCTTGTCCCTTCACACCCTCCTCCATCTGCCGCTACATCCCTTTTAACCCCCCCCCCCCACACACACACACACACCCACACACACACACACACACACACACACACACACACACACACACACACACACACACACACACACACATCCCCCTGCATCTGCCTCTCCATCCCCTACTCTCTGCATCCTCCTCCAGCTGCAGCTGCACCTACATCCCCTCTACTCTCTACAATCTCCTCCATCAGCCTCTACGTCCCCCTATCACCACATCCCCTTCCATCTGCTTCCAGGCCCCCTACCCCTACACACCCTCCATCTGCCCCTACATCCCGTACACCTCAGATCCTCCGCCATCTGCCTCTATATTCCCCTAACCCCTTTGCCCCGTCTATCTGCCCCTACATCACCCTACTACCTACAACCCCTCCCCTTTCTAGTGATTTCCGCCCCCCCCCACCCCGCCCCAAAAATATATATATTCTCAATCCATGCCCGTTACACCTCCACCCTCCAAATGGCCGGACTTAAAGAACTCATTGCGTGAGTGTACAGAGTGCTTCCAACCCTGCTTCCAATGACAACCCTTGACTTCATCCACCTGTGCCATATCTTGTGTGTGATGCCCCCCCCCCCCCCCCAAAAAAAAAACCCCCGCCCCGGGGAAAAAAACCAAGAAGTGGCCACATGTATAAATGCCGGCGTTTCCCCATTCTTAGGAGGTTCAAATACACCGCAGGAGGCAAACCAACCCGTTAGAACAGTAGATGCAAACACCGCTTTTGAGGGAACGAGGGCTGATTACGGGTACACACATCCCCATGATGCTTTCTCCGCTGGATTTGGAGAAGGTCGGCAGGCTCGGGCACTAACCAAAACCCCTGAGACAGGTCCAGCAGCCAGCAAAGCTGTTGCAAACAGGCACTAACCCATCTGAAGTGTTCAGAGAGGCGTAGAAAGGGGTAATCCCACATGCCCAGACAACGCCACCTGGAGCAAGGATACAATTTGTACCGAGTGCAAACCGATACCAACCCATCTCAAGTGGTTCAGAAACGGGTAGGGAGGGGTCACGCGGCCAACCCAAAACAAAAGCCGCCTCGAGCCCGAAACCCTGGCCCCTGATGTACCCTGGCCCACAATACTCTTGCACCGGTTGCAACCCCAAACACAGCCGTCTCAACTGGTTAGGACAGGAACAAACCTGTCTCGCTGGTTCTGACAGGGGCAAAAGGGGATAGTGCCGCAAGCACACGCCAAGACACCTCGAGCCGACATACAGTCGTACCGGTTGCAGCCGTTACGAACGCTTCTCATTAGAGAAGGGAACAATTTGTCTGGGCTTAGCAAAACCCCATGTGACCCAGCAGGTTCATCGGAAGACTCGACTCGAGTCCGGGAGGAAGAAAGAGTCCAGGAGGGGGTTGGTTGGGGGGGGGGGGCGGCGGAGACAAAGGACAGGCACGGCATTTGCTCCAACACTACATCGGTAGAAAGCTCAATTTCCTGTCCCCTATCAGATTCCTCTCTCCTGTCTCCGATTCAATCCAAACACACGGCGAAACCAGGTCTGCAGTACGCTCAGTGCTTGAGGAAGAGCCGGCTTCGGGTACACTTGCAAAGAATTAACGTACCCTTTTCATGAGTCTATGATAAATGATCTCATTAGTGACACAGTAACCCGAATGAGGATCGCTTAGAATGAGGGTGCCAGGGGCGGAGGGGCGGTCATGCCTGCACTGTGTTGTCCATGTGCAAGAGGTCGCACATGTGAACGCCGAAGCGCTGCAGGTCCTCGTCGGCAGTGAAGGAGAAGCCCAGCGCCTTCCAGGTGTTCTTGGTGACGGGGTCGTCCGTGCTGCACAGCATCAGCACTGGCAGCTGGAGGCCGCGCGCCACCTCCTCGATGCACTCCAGCAGCGCGCGCCCGTAGCCCTTGTTCCTGCACACAGATCATACACGTTCGTTTGGGATACGTCGTGTAAAATTTGTGTCCGTCTTGGGCACAGAGGGGTCAGTCGCCGCCCCAGCCCTCTTCAGACTCAAAGGGCACATCGACCCTCACCCCACATGAACGTGTGAGAATCCCCTTCCCGCGGCACACGAGCCAACATAGGTACCGAACGTGCAGACCGCGGTGTCTATGGTACCAAAGGTACAAGCCCTCGACTGGAAAGTCTCAAATGCAGGAACAACTCCCACGCCCTGCTGTGCT
>KV908433.1:322822-355322 GCA_002005505.1 Botryococcus braunii
TCGTTTTCTTGTGTTTTTTTTTTTTTTTTTTTTTTTTTTTTTTTTTTTAAGTTTTTTGGTTGTGTGTGTGTGTGTGTGTGTGTGTGTGTGTGTGTGTGTGTGTGTGTGTGTGTGTGTGTGTCTGCGTGTGTGTTTTTTTGTTTTTACTTTTGTGTTGTGTGTGTGTGTGTGTGTGTGTGTGCACGCGTGCGTGCGTGCGTGTGTGTGTGTGTGTGTGTGTGTGTGTGTGTGTGTGTGTGTGTGTGTGTGTGTGTGTGTGTGTGTGTCTGTCTGCGTGTGTGTTTTTTTGTTTTTACTTTTGTGTTGTGTGTGTGTGTGTGTGTGTGTGTGTGCACGCGTGCGTGCGTGCGTGCGTGTGTGTGTGTGTGTGTGTGTGTGTGTGTGTGTGTGTGTGTGTGTGTGTGTGTGTGTGTGTGTGTGTGTGTGTGTGTGTGTGTCTGCGTGTGTGTGTTTTCAAGGTTACGACCGAGTATATCGTACCTGATAGCAGGAGCGGAAAGGCATAACAAGTTGCGAGCCCGCTTGATAAGGTTTCTTGTCACATTGGCCGCCCCGAACTCGGCAGGGTGTCCGTCTATTGATTGGGACCAGTCCGCCCAATGCAGATGGCCCATACAATCTGTCTCGTTGTCTCTGTCATGATATGCAAGCACGACGGCGAAGTACGATTCTATGCTGTGGCATGCTTTCTTCTTTGCTTCCAGCTCCCTGGCATGACCAGCACCCCCCCATCTTGTATCTCCAGACATCTTCTTCCTACCATTGTAATTTGCTTCGACTACACAGGAGAACCAGAAGAATAGTAGAATGCAGAAAACTACTACCAACTTGCTCCTAATGCCTCGAAGAAGCAGCTCGTTCCTCCAAACATTTGAAGCGGGATGAAAGATGAGTGTGCGAAAGGGCAATAGAGCGGCCGGGATGTACTTCCATGTATGCAGCATGCCAGGAATATATGCAGCATGCCAGTAATACATGCAGCATGCCAGGAATATATGCAGCATGCCAGGAATATATGCAGCATGCCAGGAATATATGCAGAGCGCCAGCAATACATGCAGAGCGCCAGCAATACATGCAGAGCGCCAGCAATACATGCAGCATGCCTGCAATATGACAGTAAATAATATTTATGTCATAGGACGATGATGATGAAGTGACAATGGCCAGTCTTACCCCATCATGATGATATATGTAGGTTGATTACGATTCAAACGGCTTGCGTCTACAGGCGGGCTATAAGAGCCACACACGTGTGGTATGGCTGGTATGCAGATTGGTAACGATTCAAGCGGAATCGATGATAACAGCGCTGAATGCAGACCTGAAGGTTGATTTGGTATTTGAAATGCCAGAAAAGTTTTCCTTTTAAGAATGCATGAAGTAAGCTATGTGGACTTTCCAACCTGCAGACGGAAGCAAAACGTCGGAGCAACTCCGTATCATTCGTCACAACCACAGCATGTTCTCGAGTCAGGGCGACCCATTGGCTGCCGACACGCCACGCAACATCCGGTACTTTTACAGATCCGCTTCCTCGCACATATTCCGGTCTCCAGCGGTCTTTCTACAACTCATAACCCGGAAACCATCAAAACCTTCATATTTATCTCTCTCTCTCTCTCTCTCTCTCTCTCTCTCTCTCTCTCTCTCTCTCTCTCTCTCTCTCTCTCTCTCTCTCTCTCTCTCTCTCTCTCTCTCTCTCTCTCTCTCCGTCACACCCACACACCCACACACACATTCTCTCTCTCACTCACTCACACACCCCCCCCCACACACCCACACAACACACACACACACACACACACACACACACACACACACACACACACACACACACACACACACACACACACACACACACGTACACACAGGCGCACGCGATATACACTAAGTAGATCTAATCTGGGTACCATGTGTCATACATGCTGTACTGCCCATGCCCATGGGTTCCATCACTACCCGCGCCCAGCCAGAGAGACACCCATACCAAGACAATGTCTGCCAGACCTGTCACAAGTTTGTGCCCTGT
The DNA here is from genome assembly GCA_002005505.1 of Botryococcus braunii. NCBI lineage: Eukaryota > Viridiplantae > Chlorophyta > Trebouxiophyceae > Botryococcus > Botryococcus braunii. The sequence continues at coordinate 324,855 of KV908433.1, forward strand.
ATCGAGTTCTAGTTGCACCTTGAACTGTGGGGTGTCACTGCAGCTTCGCAACCCCCTCCACCCCCATGGGTGGTGGGATGGGGCTTTGGGCATGCAAGCTTCCGAGTGCTTTGAGCGTCTCTGCTTCTCTGTATTTGCATGGCTTACGTGAGCGGGAAGGTGCATCTGGCCCGAGATTGCACGACCTTTCCCAACAAGGCATTCTGTTGACAGAATGTGCGCTCCTGGGGAAATTCTGACTCACAATACCAATTCAGAATTCTAAGCTGCAGTCATGGCGAGCCTCATGGGGCAATTCTGTCTCAGAGATTTCTGAGCTGCAGTTATGGCAGGCCTTATGGGGGAACTCTGACTCAGAATTCTGACTCAGAGATTTCTGAGCTGCAGTCATGGCAGGCCTTATGGGGCAACTCTGACTCAGAATTCTGACTCAGACATTTCTGAGCTGCAGTCATGGCGGGATCCTGAGACTCAAAAGTTCTGGAAAGCTTGAAAGCAACCTCTGAGGGTGAGGATAGGATATGGTAGAGCTCCCAAGGAATTCGTCTGGGAACAAATTGGGAACAGAGTGGCTGCGGGAATCGATCCGAGACCCGAAAGGGATTTGACTTGTTCCTGGGAGCAAAGTGGGTGCGGATGTTACAATAAGTGTGCTTCGTCCGGCAAAGTGTTTTAAGGGTTAGATAAACTCCACTCCATACATGAATTGCCGCTGGGCACTTGCTTCTCCTTGGAAGCAAAAGGCATTTGAGGACGCACCAGGGGAGGGAAATGAGGGTCTTGTAAACTGTGGCTGACATTGAGGCCAACAAAGGGTGGTTAGAACAGGTTGCGGGGATGGACATGTGAAAAAAATGAGGCCACTGAGAATCGATTGCGCAGCAAGCACACTGAAGTTTGAGGGCATGAAAAGAAAAACTAAGGCGGGGTTCAATGCCTGCATTGATATAAGGCAGAGTACGGGATGTATGACACGCATTTGCACATAGCGACAATATCATCACTTAGACCGCGATAGATTGGTGAAAAGCTGCATTTAAGGAGATGACGTGTAACATGCAGGCAAGCATGCATGCATTCATTCACTTGCTCATTCCTTCATTCGATCATTCGCTCCCTCCCTCGTTTATTCATTCATTCGTTAGTACGGTAGCTCTTTAATTTATCAATGAGTTTGTTCATCACTTCACTCATACATCCATCAGTTCATTCATTCACTCACTCATCTATTCATTTAATAACTCACACACGCATGCACTCACTCACCCATTCAGCTTTCATTCAAAAATCCATCCATTCGTTTAGTCACCCCGGTCGTGCATCCTTTCATTCCATTAAATCAGTAATTCACTTCACTCGTATTCACTGACACGACCAGGGGATGGGCACGCACGGTGGACGAGCAGGCATTGATGCGGCTCTTGGGTTCAGTGCTGAGCATCAGATAGATGGTGGTGGGGGGATAAAGGGGGATGCAGCTTTCCGACAGCATCACAAATTTCCCGTTGGATGGCTCCGCCAGCGCGGCTTTGATCAGTTCCCTCGTGGCCAGAGTTTGACTGTGGTAGCCCCACCTCACGTGGATCCGTACCGCAATTTCCCGCTTATGAAACACGCTGCCCTCAGGGTACGCTGCACCACATTGCCACATTGCCACTCGCACCGCTGGCTTTTTGTAACATACTGGTTGGCACCGTGCGGCATTTGTTTTTCGTCCCTTTGGGAGCACTTGCGAATTCGTATGCGTGTGCATGTGCATGTCTCGCGCGCGCGCGCGCGCGTGTGTATGTGTGTGTGTGTGTGTGTGTGTGTGTGTGTGTGTGTGTGTGTGTGTGTGTATGTGTGTGTGTGTGTGTGTGTGTGTGTGTGTGTGTGTGTGTGTGTGTGCGCGCACGCGCGTGCGGGTGCGCGCGCTTTGACAGAGACACGGAGTTACCGTTCAGAAACCCCATCCGCAACCGAATAATACTCTCAACACCAGATCCTTGCTGCAGCAGGCAGGGGGTGCCGCAAATGCAACACAGCTTGCGCACATGTCTTGTCCCACAACCACAACAAGCGCTTTGGGAACAAGAAAATCAAATACCAACGCCGAGCCATATCGAAAATGCTGCCGGACTCAGCGCCTCCAGTGCATTCCCTTTCCCCCTCCCGCTGATTCCCTTTACCCCCTCCCACTGATTCCCTCCCCACCTCCCGCTGATTCCCTCCCCCCCCTCCCGCCCCCAAGTTGATTCACTTTCCCCAATCTAGCTGCTTCCCTCTCCCATCCAGCTGATTCCCCTCCCCTCCCCCCCCCCCCACCCCAAAGTTGATTCCCCTTGCCCCCTCCAGCTGATTCCCTCTCCCCCCTTGCAGCTGAATTCCCCCCCCCCCCCAAAGTTGAATTCCTTCCCCCCTTGCAGCTGATTCCCTCCCCCCTCCCCAAGGTTGATTCCCTTCCCCCTTGCAGCTGATTCACTTTCCCCCCTCCAACTGACTCCCTTTGCCCCCTCCAGCTGACTCCCTTCCCCCCAGGCGGGCCCCCCACTCCCCCGGCGCATGTCGAAAAGGCATACCGGGAAAGTCTGGCTTCGGGTGGATGTACACAGTGAAGAGATGCTGTGCTTCAACAGGACTCGCGCCAGCGGGTGGTTGGCAGGACGAGCGCAAGCGGGCAACGTGCCGTTCGGAGCAGTTCCTTTGCTTGAGCTGCTCCAGAGGGATGAGGCCCGCCACGTCATCGAACCAACGCCGCCACAGGCGCTCGTGTGGCATGGGCCCCACAGTAAGAAACAGCAGCGCTACCTTGAAGGATGAGCACGCGGTCTCCCGCGCCTGGCCCCCCGGGAACCGCCGTGAGGGTCCCACGGAGTGTGCATGAAGATGGTTTATCAGTGGTGGGCTGTGGGAAAGTTTCCCTGCGGATTGTTTACCAGTGGTGGCCTGTGCAAATTATCAGCTGCAGATCCCATGTTCCCACCACGCTCCTCCATCACACCACGCTTCGCCTACTTCTACGCACATCAACGCAGCAATCGCGATGCACTTAAGCTGTTGCGGCACTCTTCAAGCAATTCCCTCAGGACTGAGTCTAAGTCGGGTCTATCTTGCCCACCCTCCCTTCCCCTCCCCCCATTTCAAGGCCCTGGGCCCAATACCCCGTACAGAGGCCCCAGCTTCTCCCATTATGCCCTGACTACTCTCCTCACCACCTGACCTCCCCCTGACCTCCCTACTTTTCTCCTCAACCGCTGACCCCTCCCCTCACTCCCTGACTTCCCCCCTCACTCCTTGACCCCTTCCCTTGCTCCCTGGACCCCTGCCCTTGCTTCCCAACTCCTCTCCTCGCTACCGTGACTCCTTCCCTCACTCACTGACCCCCCTCTTTTCCTGGACTCCTCCACTCTCTCACTGACCCCCCTCTTTTCCTGAACTCCTACCCCCGCTCTCCAACTCCTCCCCTCACTCCCTGACTTCTCCGGGGGCACCAAACAACTTAATTCTCCCAGGGGCAATTGTGCAGAAGCCATCCGGGAAGCCCTCAGGGTGCAGTGGGCTTCCCAGGCACTCCACAGGCCCATTTGGACCACTGCAAAGGCTTTAGGCACCCCAGGTGCAGTCATGTCTGTGAGCAGAACATTTCCCCAGAGACAAGAGTTCTCAGATATTGATCGGGCATTGTCGGCCTCCCCCAGACACTGTGCTTCCCCTTTGATTGAGCCATCTCTGTTGGATACCTTGTGAGGAAGGTCTTCCGATCAGGTAATTGTGCCGGACATGAACAGACGGGCTATTGTCCCCTTGGTGACACTGGGTATTTCGATGTGCCAACCCCCCCCTGTGTGTGTGTGTGTGTGTGTGTGTGTGTGTGTGTGTGTGTGTGTGTGCGTGCGTGCGTGCGTGCGTGCGTGCGTGCGTGCGTGCGTGCGTGCGTGCGTGCGTGCGTGTGTGTGTGTGTGTATGTGTATGTGTGTGTGTGTGTGTGAGGGGGGGAGAGGAGAGAGAGAGAGAGAGAGAGAGAGAGAGAGAGAGAGAGAGAGAGAGAGAGAGAGAGAGAGAGAGAGAGAGAGAGAGAGAGAGGGGGGGGGAGATAGGGAGCGAGGGGGGAAAGAGAGAGAGGGGGGGGGGAGGGGGAGAGAGAGGGAGAGAGAAGCGGGGGGGGGGTAGAGGGAGAGAGAGATGTGGGGGGGGGGGAGGGAGGGAGGGAGGAGAGAGAGAGAGAGAGAGAGAGAGAGAGAGAGAGAGAGAGAGAGAGAGAGAGAGAGAGAGAGAGAGGAGAGGGAGAGGAGAGGGAGAGGGAGAGGGAGAGGGAGAGGGAGAGGGAGAGGGAGAGGGAGAGGGAGAGGGAGAGGGAGAGGGAGAGGGAGAGGGAGAGGGAGAGGGAAGGGAGAGGGAGAGGGAGAGGGAGAGGGAGAGGGAGAGGGAGAGGGAGAGGGAGAGGGAGAGGGAGAGGGAGAGGGAGAGGGAGAGGGAGAGGGAGAGGGAGAGAGAGAGAGAGAGAGAGAGAGAGAGAGAGAGAGAGAGAGAGAGAGAGAGAGAGAGAGAGAGAGAGAGAGAGAGAGAGAGAGAGAGAGAGAGGGAGAGTGCGTACAACTATCTGTGATTAAGTGTGGTTGGCTCTGCTTTACCTGCATCTTTGCGACGCCATGCAGCAGCAAAGTGCCTGCCACCACCGTAAATGAGCCCCAGCCACCAAAGGGCATGCCGTGAGGGCCTGCCCTACCGGGGTCCTGCAACCAAGAACTCTTAGAACCTTACACGAGCGCTTGAAAGTCATAAGGGTGAATTTTAACCTTGCCGGGATCGTGAAGCACAGAGCAAGTCCTTTAAACATTGTCAATGTACATGAGATCCGGTTTGAAGCCATACGCCCTAGGAATTGTTTCAGACACGCGCCACTTCTGGATTACTGCGTGAAATCCCACTCAAATCCCTTATAGCAAAGTTGGAGCCATACGCTGACGGTTGGCACCTGCTCAGCTTCTACACAGACTGTAACAACCTTTACCGTGCAAGCAGCAACATTCCTGGAATACATGAAAATGAACATAAAATGATAATTGGAGCGTATGCTTATCAGAGTTGGATAAACTTGCAGTTCTATCCATCCAACCATCTAAGTACAGGTGCCTGGGCTTTCTCCCTTGTCAATACGAGACTGCAACACAGCCTGCAATCATGATCAAGGAACTACATGATTTCGATGGTTGTTCTTGCGTGTTTGAGGTCGAGCACAGTTTCGGCATAGTCCCGGCTCCTGTCGAGAGGAGCTTTCGCATGCAAAACCACAGTGCGACACCAACGCAATTAAGACTCCCCTTCCGTATTCTCCAATTTTTTCTCTTCCAGAACTCTATTAATTTCACTACTCTTGCCGTGGTACGGTGGCTTGGTCTTGCTGCGCACCGCAGGCTATTGCCGTTGGAATGATCTGAGCAACTGTCGAAGGCCTTCGATCAAGCACTGCTATAGGCTCGATCAAGCACTGCTAGTCTTGTCCACAGTGGTAACTTCTCACGCGTCGCACGGGAGGAAAAAGTCCGGTGTGCGTCATGTGCAGAAGAAGAGATTACACTACGGCACACAGTGTCATATGCAGAGAACCATGTGTACCGTAGTGTAAGCTCTGCATAGGTTATAAAACCCTCCAGGAAAAAAGAAAGGAGGAAAGGACTCGCCGGGTGTGACTTCTTGAAACATATGGGTTTGGGTCGTGGAAACGTTGGATTTGGTTTATCCCAGTGTTGAAAGGGAATGTAACTACAACTGTCCAGCCCATTGGGCAGGAGATGCAAACAAATAACCTAAACGGATGCACCTCAACGAACGGATAAATCAAACTTCCAACAAGAACTCCAGGATTCTGGTACTTACACCTCACCAAAGAAATGCGAAGTCCTTTGGAACCTTTTGGCGCCTGACTTGGTCCAGCAGGATGCGTCATATGACCGCAGTTGCGCTATCATTTCAGAAAATGATGATTTAGCAGTCCCTTTAATACAACAATTTACGCTTTGACATATTAAATTACCTACAATGCTCTAATACTCCAGGAACCTCCTGTTCCCTTCATCCCCGGTCAACCTGGCTTCACCCACACCGTTCCCATCGACTCGTGAATACGTTCATGTCCAAAAGCCCTCGCAGAAAATGCAGATTTCTACCTAACACATTGGAGAACTACCTCACTCTCCCAGTTGCTGTGCAATCTTAGCTACCTCCATATTGGACCTCATTTCCTGCATACCCCTACTTTTTGGCGAAATTCGGCGCAACTTCAACTTCAGCTCTGATACGTTCCTCAAGGAGACTGCGCGTCAATTTCTAATTCTAGGCGTCCACTCGAACTGTACACACACGTTTCAATTGAACCTCCATGACGACTTATCAAATTGTCCATCCGGATACTGTTCAATGCTCCGGACGATTTCTGCTTAAACCCAAACGCGCACTTCGAATTCCGCCCTCTCTCCCGATTAGTAGACGTACAGGAACGTGGGGAACACGAAATACTTTCTTCATTACTACCATCCAGACCAGTCCGGATCTGGGGTGAGTGCACGGGGGGGTAGGTTACGTCCCACCCCTGGGGACCCCTATGTTTTCAAATAATGGACGCTTTTCGTACGAAAAGTCATCGTACGAAGTTTTCGTCGAAAACATGAAGAAATTCGACGCTATTTGGACGCGATCCGACGGTTCGTGAACAATGGTTTATCGGAATCGCGTACTAATCGCGACGAATAATGTCGGAAAAGCGTCCCAATTTGTCGGACAACCTCTAGACATAGAGTCCATGACCATGCTTTTCAGCCCTTTTTAGATGGTTTTCAACGTTATTCAGCGGTTTTCACGTACGAAACAATTGCTCGCATATCCACAGCAGGTGTGTATTTCCGAATTATTGCGTTATATCAAGCGTGCATATTGATATACTATCGGGGCCAAGGGGGCTTCTTCAGTACTGCAAACAAAAGGCCTATATATATATATATATATATATATATATATATATATATATATATATATATATATATATTCGCAGCAAGCTTGTCATTGAAACACAGTCGGTGAATTCCGGAAGATGTATACTTGATATTCAGATCCATGAACTCGGCAGACAAGCCAATGGCGTGTTGACATTTCAATGCTCATAAATGCAAGCTACTGCGCACTATAGCGGTGGCACCGGCGGTCTGCCATTGGCTGGTGCAAAAGAGCTTTTTTGCGCCGCATGACTCATGACTCTTGAGTCATGAGTGATCACTCATGAGTCATGAGTGATCACTTGCACAGTTTAAGTTTCCAAATTAAATTTCCACAATACCGTACGCACGCGTAGTACATATGTACATACACTTACGTAGGCGTAGTACACATGCATTTGCAACAGTACTTTGGGACCGCGTTGTACAACGCGCCTTAGCCAGCACCACGCAGCCTCATAATGAAGTCCCTCTAATCAAGAGTCCGTTCACATGGGTTGGCGGTGGCCGATGCTGGCCCATACTTTGACAGAGAACATTTCAACGCTCTCTGACATGCACTTCAGACACGTTCGTCAAACTATAAATTACTCGTGAACACCTAATTAGCATGTTATACATATCGTTGCTTAGAAATCTAGAATGCTTCGAAGCAGAGGCATCCCCATATGGCCAATGGCGGCTCCTTTGAATTTAAAGGGCTAATTTTGCTAGCTTCCCTGAAGGGAACAATTTCCGGCGATAGACAGTTAAACTGCACAAAACTCCAAGTTTTCTTTTTCGAAAGAGAATACTCGAGAAAAGCACATCCCATGATCCCCCAAGTAGCTTCCATCCTAGCCGTTTGTTGCCACTGCAATGGCAGTTACTTGGAGATGATGGCTTGCTGATGCATCAGCATGCCATATGGTGAAGATCTTCACCATCATGATCAGCAAGCAATCATCTCCAACGGCTGCCATTGCACCGTCAAGAAACGGCAAGGATGGAAGCTACTTTGGGTGATCAAGGGATGACAAGTCCATGTTCTACTTTGGTAATCAACGCGACAAGTCCCTGTTCCGTTGCACGTGTGTAATGACAGGTAATCTCGGAAGACAAGCCGCAGCCCGGTTTTGGGGCATACGCGTATGCATCAAAAGAGCTACCTACCTACGCACGCATCTGCATCTGCGAACCTTTGCAAGTCGAGACTATATGAACGTTGTTGTACGACAAGAATCAAATGTCGGTATACCGAAATAAATATTTAAAGCGTTTCTTATAAGAAACACTTTACGTAATTACGGTCAAAATGTATTGATCATCGTGGGGGGAAGACCCGTTTTAAGACGAAAGTTTTGGTGTGCACTCTGAAACGACGGACAAAGGACAGCATTTCCCCAGGGTCTGGAAAGTTTTAAGCACTCCAAATGACTTAGCGCCGTCAGTGGCATGACTTGTGCGACGGTTAAGTGAAGTCCTTCGGCGACCAGTTCGGGTACCCGGTGTGACACCAAGAGCTCCTTCAGGTATTTCAGTGCGGTGATATACCCCACATCGGTGTCCCAGCCCCCATCATTCAGCACCGACCTCAACCTCAAGTATCTCAGCTGCGGGAACGCCTCGAGGAACCCAGCCGACATTTGCGGCGATGCACAGTTCGGATCCGAGGTGACGTCCAACTCATAGAGGCGAGGCATTGGAGTCCGCGGACGAAGGAAGCCGGCCGGGCAGGAAGAATCAGTCAAAAAAGTCAGCACCAAGGACTCGAGACCAGTCAGGATTTTTCTGAATTCGCACACATAGGTTAGGTCTACGTCCTTAGACCTAGGCTGCAGCACGAAGCTGAGCTGACGAAGGCGTGCAAAGCCGTCGTGAAGGAAATATTGCGGGAAAGACCCTATATCATATTTAGAGCTTCCATTCAGCCCGGCCATGGCCGAAACCTGATGCAGTCTGAAAATAGCTATAGAGGTGCAGGACGCGAGGAGAGAGTCGACATCTTCAATTTTTAGGCCATTGTCACAGAGCCGACACTGTAGGTCCCGCAGCTGCATCATTGGTGTAATGAGGACCCTTAGCTGCGCCATGGTCATCCTTCCGTCTATGGACAGCACCCGGAGGGATGTCAGGCTGGTTAGAGTCGTTATTGGTATCACACGACCATCTCTATGGGGATCATGTCCATAATCCGTCCAAGGTCCTTCCAAGGAGAGGTGGGTTAGTTGGACTAAACGGGCAAGGTGTAGAGTTGGATCAAACGTTCCCCAATATCTGTTCCAAAAATCACGCAAGCACACGACCCCCAAGGACTGTAGCTGAGTACGGCCAGGTTCGAACAAAAAAAACGAGTTAAATTTTCCATGCCACAGATTCTCACAATGCAGCGTCCGTAGTGTGCTTGAGTCCTTCAGAACTGAACATGCGAATCTGACCGGATGCCAAGAGTCAGGTACACCGCCGAGCATCCTCAGCTCCTGGAGGCCAGGGGGAGCCTTAAGGGCACGCCTCAGCTGGTTCATGGAGTCAGGATTGTGCTGCACGTGCTGCAACACATCCCGATCCACCCAAAATGCGGTTAGGTTGGTGGCGGTGGTAAGCAATTGACTGAGAGGTCCCAAGTCGTACACCGTTTGATCCCGGGGATCCTTTACCAGGTGCAGCTTGCGAAGGATGGGGCAGACTTTTTCGGGCTCAAGCATGGCATTGCACTGTGGAACGGTCACATGAAGGTCCAAATCCGTTTTAGCTGTGAAGGCTGCAAGGCCTTGAAAGAAGTTGGGAAATATTTGCATCATAGCTTCTTTGCTAGAGCTTGACCCAAATTTGCGGCAGTTATAAGACACATGAGTTATTAAAAATATGGACAAAGCGCGATTCTTCCTACATGTGAGTCTAACCGCCTTGATGTCATCGGCTGACGTTCTCAAATTGTTGAAGATCAGTTCGAGATGATCGTCTGTAAGATTCAACAAAGCGCTTGCTTCATTTGGATCGATCGATTGGATATCCCTGTGGAAAACATTTGGATTTAAAGATTAAATAGCTATGACTTTTTACATTTGGTCACATCTTCACGTGTCACAGACCAAACCTACAGGGCCGTCCCAACGTTGGCGGGAAGTCCTTTGAAACTTTACATAAGAGGAAAGCACACCCCGCACCACAGAAGCCACCACAGAAACAGCATCACCCAAAACCTAAACTCGAACGCCAACCCCCCCATAGGGTAATCCCGCCGCCAACTGTCGCCCAACGGCCCGGGCAATCGCAAAGCTGACTCGCCGATGTGTAGAAAACCAGACAAGGTCTTCATGCGCAACTAGCGCCCGAGTAACCATCCCTTGGAGCCGCTTCAAGAACTCATCCGCTGCCGAATCCAACTCCCCAAATGTTTCGAATGCAAACGGGCGGAAAACGACACGGGGGGGACTGCCTAAGGAGAACCTCCCGGTACGAGGCCAGCTGCCAGCCGCAGCCCGCGCCGCAGCCCCACCAGGCACAAAGTCCCCACCACCACCCAAATAAGAGGCGTCGAGTGGAGAGGTTCGCACCACATCGACATAGAGATCCCACCCCCCATGACTTTAACCCCCCTTCAAAATCAAAAAGCTATCTTGTGCGAAATCCCGTAAGCCTAGGGCTTGGGAGAGAACACCGACCAATGGGGTAGGTTGCAAAACCCAAGGTCGAATGTTTAACCAAACTTGGCTTATGACCGATTAAATACTTGCAATTACAATAGTAAAGAACAACTTTGAACTGAAATATAATGGTGAATTGATAACCCTCTCAACTAGAACACTCTCTCTTGCTCATGTGAATTTTGGGCTCGAAATTGAGATAGACTGTCACCCTTGACCAGCAGGCGGGGCCGGCTTTTTTGGGGGACGGACGTCCATTGCCAATGTAAACCCTTTGCCGACCTGAGCCCTCCCAAGAGTTACTACGTTTGCGCTGAAACTAGGATTGCCGACAATTTGTTTTTGACGGTCACCAAGCACCGGTGGTACTTTAAGGTTATGATGATTTTTAGAGCACGAAAGCACTCTCATTCGCTTCCAGGACATACAAGTCTCACGTGAGCGTCCAAGCTCACTCACATATATCGACTATACTTCACATATATCAAGTATGTACTTGACGGATATTCGGAAGTACTTTGGAAGTCAACAGGCTTAATTGCAAGGAGCCACATAGGTACGTTTAAACCAAGCGTTTGAATTCTAGGGGGATCCAAGAACGAGCTACGATAGTTTCTAACAAGCCTTTTCTTTGCGTTACCTGATATTGCGTTGTTATCTGGTGCTACGACCGCGTCGGCCCACAGTCCTTGCCGAAGTTATAAACGGGGAGTTCAATACATTTACTCAGGCAACTTATTAACTTCGAATATAAGTCAAGTCTTGAGATGTGCGCAAAGCTAGCTGGGTGAAGCTGTGTGTTCGAACATATGCAAAGAACGGCACTGCCCAAGCGTTAAGCCCTGACGTATGCAGGCCTTTTGTGCCCCACACAAGTGTCTCTACAAAATGCCCTACAGCTCGTCCTCGGTTCCAATCTATTCTGCTACCTCAATTGTTGCTAATATCAAGGCTTTACCACTGTTAAGAGTGATGCGCATCTACTGAATGATGCCGCAAGTCCGGAAACGACCGTTGATAGCTTAGTGATGAATTTAGTAATATAGGCTAGCACGCACACGACCTTTTTAAAACGTACACGCACACGCACATCATTCCCGCATCACTGATTTAGTATGGCTGAGCCAAGAATATTTTACTGATCTTTATTATAAACGCCGAACATAGTTTGGGAAGCAACTATCACCTTCTGACAAACCGCTGTTTGGAAACCTGAATCCCCTCTATCGAGAGCCTGTAACTCAGTCGGTACACGTTCATTCCATATACATGCATGAAGAATACCTCTTCACGGGTAGGTGAAGTGACGAGCTACTTTAGTCCTCCTTTCTTAAGGGCCCACGTACTTGTTGACAGCGAAATACGATCACACACCCAAACACATATACACACACACACACACACACACACACACACACACACACACACACACACACACACACACTTACACACACATGTGCACATGTACACACACACATGTACACACACACAAAAGGACGTACACACACACAAACATAGACAGTAACAACACACACACACACACACATACACATACACATACACATACACACACAACACACACAAACACACAAACACACACACACACACACACACACGCTCTCTCTCTCTCTCTCACACACGCACACACACACACACACACACACACACTTACGCACACATACACACACTTACGTACTCACAAAACACACTCACAAACACAGATATAAACACACACACACACACACACACACACACATAGACTCACACACACTCACATACACACACAGACACACACACACACACAGACACACACGCCCGCACACAAACATACACAAACACACGCACACACACACACACACACACATACATACACATACAAACACAACACACACAAACACACATACACACGCACACACACACACACACACACACAAAGACACGCGCACACGCACACACAGACACACACACACACACATACACACCACACTCATTCACTTATACACACACACACGCTTGAAGACGTAGATTCGCACCCCCGAGAGAGAGAGAGAGAGAGAGAGAGAGAGAGAGAGAGAGAGAGAGAGAGAGAGAGAGAGAGAGAGAGAGAGAGAGAGAGAGAGAGAGAGGGAGGGAGGGAGGGAGGGAGGGAGGGAGGGAGGGAGGGAGGGAGGGAGGGAGGGAGGGAGGGAGGGAGGGAGGGAGGGAGGGAGGGAGGGAGGGAGGGAGGGAGGGAGGGAGGGAGGGAGGGAGGGAGGGAGGGAGGGAGAGAGGGAGAGAGAGAGAGAGAGAGAGAGAGAGAGAGAGAGAGAGAGAGAGAGAGAGAGAGAGAGAGAGAGAGAGAGAGAGAGAGAGAGAGAGAGAGAGAGAGAGAGAGAGAGAGAGAGAGAGAGAGAGAGAGAGAGAGAGAGAGAGAGAGGCCCCTTCTCTTCGTTCTCTTTCTCCCTCTCCCCCATTCCCCCTCCACTTGTCTAGACTTATCAAAGCAGCAAGCATGATTCTCGAGAGCTCGGGATCCCTCAAGTTTTACTTTCACAGAAAACATGCAGCGAGCCTTACAACATTATTATGTTTAAATACAGATTATCAGATAATCTACCCTGAATAATGGGCAGTAGAACCAGCATCTCACAGTTACAAGTATTAGAAACAATTGCCTGCACCAGTATCGTAGGCATATTAGATACCTATACGATAAAGGTATGCATGCTACTTTCATCAAAGGTGTTTTGCATCCATAAAGCCAAAACTTTGGCTGCTGTCCACTATGCACCATGCATACGTATTATACATGACATAGCGCAATGTTCTGTATAACTAACATGCTAGCATTCCACCTGCCGGCAGATGAAATATCATGCACATCGCACAAGAGTGGCCCTTGCTAGGTAGCAGCTGTACAGCTGAACATGTGTAATGCACCTTTTCAAAATCAGCTGCCACGTGATCTAAAAATGCAATATCGGCTGTGATTCTGCAACTCTTATTCGGCGGCAGCCACTACAGTGTAGCTACCGGCAATGGACGTTGCAGCAAGGTTCAAAAATGTAAGGCAGGAGAGCCAAGCTAGCTTAATGATCAAACCCACACACCGGTGTGCAAGTCCCCGAAGGCAGTCCCGTTGTGCTACACCAAGAACACTTTAAAGTTTTAAAATCTGTAAGCTTTCGCAGCCTCTAACACACATGGGTACTTTTGGGTGCTTCGACCTGCAAGCACAATCACTTTGCATGTAGCAGACGCCTCGACCAGCATAGGCTACTGCCAACTGCATATCTAGACTTTCCCAGGGCGCATGACGACGCGATTGCTTGCGTGTGCTCGCAATTGGAAGAAAAGACCGTTAACTTCCGGTATATGGAAGATGCGTATGAGTGTCAGGGCCCCCAAGAAGTGCGGATGCATATAAATGCCGTTGCCCTCGGTCAGGCAAGCGCCTGTCAACATCAAGACATTAAGGATGTGTTGCACGTTACTATATTCACGATACAATATTCAAATATGGATACATCTGATCGAAGCTAAGTTAGCTTTGATCAAATTATTCAGATTTGGATATCCTTTCACGGCACATATTGTGAGATACGGCGGTCTAGAAAGTATGGAATGAGATGCTGAAAATGAGATACATTGTTCTGCAACGTTGCGCATAAATGGAATCCACACCAGCGCTGTACAGCTGGACTTACAAGTGATTTAATCACCACTACTTAGGCAGCGATCTGCGAGGGTAGCGCAGCATCAGAATCCGCTGTGGGGGGTGCCTGGGATGCCTGACCCAAAACCATCCCCAGCGTGTTTTGTTAGTATCCCAACACACACACACACACACACACACACACACACACACACACACACACACACACACACACACACACACACACACACACACACACCCCCACACACCCACACACACACACACACACACACACACACACACACACACACACACACACAACCACACGCGCGGGCGCGCGCGCACACACACACATACACACACACACACACAAACACACACACACACACACACACACACACACACACACACACACACACACACACACACACACAGACACCACATGCACGTGCACGCGCACACGCACGCATGGAGACTCGGACCCTCACACGCATAAACACAGTATTTCTGGTGTGCGGTTAGGATAAGCTTCACTCTTGATTCTAAACACAATGTTACAAACGCACGCATGCATACTCACACCCCCCCCCGTACACACACATATGCACAGGTCCGCAAATAGACACACCGACACTCACACACGTGTGTAGGTGTGTGTGTGTGCGCGCGCCCGCGCGCGCACGGGTGTGCCTGTGTGCTTGCGCGCACGTACATGTTATCCGGGATTTATTGTGGACAACATAGGGAACAGGCCGAGACTTATTCCATGATCATGTGATGATACCCTCCCCTTGTTCGTCCGGTTAGATTTTGAAAGAATGTGACCACGGTGGGGCCAGGATGGGGTCAACAAAATAAAAACAAAAAGAAAAGAGCCAACCTGGCTCGTGCATGAAGCTGACCAGCGGTACGTATAGGCAGCCTGCGGGTCCCCTGCTGACAAAGCATGGCAGATACCTGTACACAATACAGAAACGTTTGTTCCTTTCTGCCTAGAGAAGCTGATGTACAAGGAAAATCAAATCTCTGGTGCAATGCGTGTTGGGACAGGGTCTGTCGGACCCAGCAGCATTTATTTGGCAGGTGCCAAACGCCCACACCTTGCCGGACTACCCAACGTCAGAGAATAAATTGGGGGGGGGGGGGGGGGGATGAACTCAACCAACGACAACAAGAGAAAAACAATGGCAACAACACAATTGCATCAGCGAGACACAGCACACATCGGCTTCTGAAGTACAACTCATACACACGCACACAGACACACACAGAGACACACACACACACACACACACACAGACACACACACACACACACACACACACACACACACACACACACACACATAATCTGCATGAGTACGCTTGGCCCAGCGATTAGGAGGGGTCGTGGAATGGAACAAGATGAGGGGAGGGTCCTCGTACCGACGGTGACCCCCACGAGAGGGGATGCGTCATTGGACGGTTTGGGGTCATGTGGAACGTGACTCAGCAGGCACGCGGTTTCCAGCGCAGGCTCTTCAAAACGCAATTCCCAACTCAACGGTTCAATGCATACGCGCTCTTGTCAAACTGCTTCATTAGCACTTTGCATGATATTCCATGCTTGTGCACACTATACTGTATATGAGCTGCCCAAGATAATCTTGAACGGCTGGTTCCTTGTAAGTGTTCCACCTAAAGACCCGCTTGAAAAGTAGCAGAAAACATGTTTCAGAACACTCAGCTCAACTGTAGGTTTGAAGAGGGACTGCAGGTCTTCCGGGATCCTATCCATCCTTGCAGAAAGATAACCCCACACCCTCCCCCCTAGAAGCTGGACAAGGAAAAGCAAAGAAGGGAAACATTACAAAACTGCTGACCAATACCGGCAGCTGCACAGAAACGGTGCACTACTCATGCAACTGTGGGGATGGATTTGACCATGCAGAATATGGTCAGAAAGCCATTAAAATATGACTGCTGTCGGTGCTAATTTAAGCACAACAAGAGACTGGACAGGTAAGTAAGATACGTGCTGTGATTCTAGGCTTCCCCAAAATGTGCGGAAAAATGTTGCAGGACTTGCAACATTTTGCAGTACTAGCAACGAAATATTGCGGCATTTGCAAGGAGGAACATTGCAGTAGTTGCAGTACTTGCAAGGAAACATTGCAATACTTGCAAGGACCAACATTACAGTACTTGCAGCAAATATTGCAGTACTTGCAAGGAGGAACATTGCAGTACTTGCAGTATTTGTAAGACGGAAAATTGCAGGACATGCATGGATAATTATGGCCTAGTAGGCGTTAAATTGCAGTAAGGCCTTGAAAAGGTCGTCTGCTATTGATTTGCAGCAGGTCTTGGATTATGCGCCTAGTTTTGAAAGTATGAAAGCCAGGAGAAGAAAAGCGGGGGTCTTTAATGGATTGGTCAGGGTCTCCAGAGGAAATACTAGGGTCTTACAGAAAGTCAACAGTTACCTTTTGCAAATGGGCTGTACCTTCAGCTACAGCGCACGCCGCGGCCGTACAGGAACACACTGCCATCTGGTGTCCAAATGCATTTGGCAGCACACCCGTCCTACAAAAATGTCCCCAGTAACCCTGAATTAGCCAGAGACTACTTCAACTTTGCAGTACAGGAACACTTTGCATTTTGGTGTCGGTTTGCAACTGGTAGTACACCTATCCAGATTTCTTTCCTCAGAACGCCTGAAACATCTAGAAAGAAAGAAGCCAAAATTGCAGTAGAGCAACACACTGAAGTTTGCTGATTCTGAAATTCTCAGCCACACTGCATGCGAACACATGACTTAAAAAGGACAGGACACTGGATTGAGTAGTTGAAAATGGACCCTGCAGCAGGCATGGGGCCCCACCAGCCCCAACGCCGCAGCACCTGGCGGACTCGGTAGACGCTCACGAAGGTTCCCTGCCGCTGCCCAGACCAGTGATACAGTAGAAACAGTCAAGGATGCGAAAACAATGATTACAGATTGTTTGGGCTCCATCTCAGTACCCGTCCAGTCCGGCCCGGTCCTTCCTCTGCCAAAGCCTTATTCCATCCTTCTCTAAGTGTGTCCCCTCTCTCCATCGCCAATGCGCCTTGTAAAGTAAGGGGTTACTCCCTTGGCGCGTGAAGCAGCCACTTCTTGGCGTGGAGGACCATAACTCACGAAGGGACCTTTATGGACGTCCAAACCCTCGTGTTCTGCTCCATTTCCTATAACACGCGGCTATTCCTTTTACACCAGAATTTAAATCGTTCAATAAGTAGATACACCTGGTCAGCTGAACTGCTGGTCTACAGAATAGGCCTATGTGTGGTTACTGCAGATCAACAAGGTGGACAGGGTATTGTCTTCTGTGTCCTCTTCTCTAATCCCATGTGAGTTCATCCCCATGGCTCCCGCCTTGATTTGTTCTGTTTGCTCTCTCTCTCTCTCTCTCTCTCTCTCTCTCTCTCTCTCTCTCTCTCTCTCTCTCTCTCTCTCTCTCTCTCTCTCTCTCTCTCTCTCTCTCTCTCTCTCTCTCACTCTCTCTCTCGCTCTCCCTCCCTCCCTCCCTCACTCCCTCGCTCCCTCTCTCCCTCTCTCCCTCCCTCCCTCCCTCCCTCCTCCCTCCCTCCCCCAGGGGCACCCATCTCCCCGTCCGCCCCGCGCCCCCCCCCCCAACATACACAAACACACACGCACACGCAGGCACGCGCCCGCGCCCACACACACACACACACACACACACACACACACACACACACACACACACACACACACACACACACACACACACACACACACACACACAGACACACACAGCGGACTCATGTTCTCAGCACTGCTGCATTTGTTGAGAATATAGTTATCAGCCAAAGTGGGGTAGGTCTGTATCATTGTGGATCTGGGTTTTACTTTGTGGGAAACCCAGATGACCTGATGACATGGGCCGAGTCCCCTGTTGCCAGAGCTTCTATGGTCAAACCCTAGGGTTTGCACTGAGGGTCAGCGCATCTGATATATCGGTCCTACCTCCTAGTACAGGTTTGTCACTACATTGATCTGGAGGAGGACCCACCGCGATTACTAGTGGTATCTTTGCAAGCCTTGAATGGCGCCTTTTCGCCTACAGAGATGTGCCGCCATCAGCAACATGTATGCCAACCTCCAGCACATGCATCTTCTGATGTTTGCCTGCACATGTTTGGGCAGCCAGTTTTCCCCACTGCGATATCCGACCAAACTATGGCCTAGCACGGCCCAGGTGATAGATGTTCAAGAAAAAGATATTTCAAATGACAAAATCTGCAGTAAGACTTCTAGAAACTAGAGACGAGGAGCGCCAGGCCGGACCTCAATCTGTCTCGTGGTCGTCCTCGTTTACTCCAAAGGCACAGTGGATATGATAAATAAGGGGTTACCATAGCAGACAAGCTTAAAATAGACGTTGTGATGCAAACGCCTGACAGGTGAGCGTCGTACTTTCGTATCGGAGGTGTTTGCGCATGGAAAGCGTCGGAAGTAATTTTGCTGAGATGTGCCACGAGCAGGGTACGACAGGGCCCTAAAATTCCCTTCGGGTGGCACGCATAGCTCAGCCAGAATCGTGCGGGTGGCACCCGTAGGTCGGCAGTGAAAATGACGGTTTTTGCGCGGGGTGCCCGTAAACCCAGGCAAAAAATGTGCGGGTGTGCCAATTTGCGTCCGCACGCTTAAATTTGGGGCTCTTGCCGAACTTTTAGATGCTAACAAGCACTCTCAATGAGTCCACATGCACTTCACTTAAAAATCAGGGAGTTTTGGCATATGATACACCACAAACCACTGTGAAAATGGCAAAGGAGGCATCACGTTGAAGGCGATTCCACGGGAGAGAGTGAGAGAGAGAGAGAGAGAGAGAGAGAGAGAGAGAGAGAGAGAGAGAGAGAGAGAGAGAGAGAGAGAGAGAGAGAGAGAGAGACGGGGGAAAAAGAGAGGGGGGAAAGGAGAGAGAGGGGGGCAAAGAGAGGGGGGAAGGAGAGAGAGGGGGGGGGGAGAGAGAGAGAGAGAGGAGAGAGAGAGAGAGAGAGAGAGAGAGAGAGAGAGAGAGAGAGAGAGAGAGAGAGAGAGAGAGAGAGAGAGAGAGAGAGAGAGAGAGAAGAGAGGGGGAAAGAGAGGGGGGGAAAGGAGAGAGAGGGGGAAAGAGAGGGGGGGAGGGAGAGAGAGGGGGGGGGGAGAGAGAGAGAGAGAGAGAGAGAGAGAGAGAGAGAGAGAGAGAGAGAGAGAGAGAGAGAGAGAGAGAGAGAGAGAGAGAGAGAGAAGAGAGAGAGAGAGAGAGAGAGAGAGACAGGGATAGTACTCGTCCTCTACAAAAAAGCCAAAAGTTAACTAAGGATTATCGTCTTCAAAGGTGTCCTCCATCCCCGTAAATTTCCCTTACCAACCCCTATTTTCTGTCGGGGTACCCGTATCGCCTTGCAGATAAGGCGCGGGTGCCTCCCCGTAAAAAGACCTTGCAAACGCTGCAAACGTGCGGGTTTCCAGAATGCCTTTCCAGATATTTTACGGGCCCCGCATGCGCAGCCCAATCCCCGTACGGTCCCCGTACGGGTTGTCGTACCCTGGCCACGAGCATCTAACGTGATTTGAAATGTTTCATTTATCCGCGATCCGATCATTCCCTGAAATTCATTGTGAATCATATGTCCACAATCCGATCGAGCCCTGGACTTTTATTATGAATGACGATGAAACATCAGTGCTGATCGGAACGATTGATGGACTTTCATTATGAACAACGATGAAACATCAGTGGTGATCGGAACGATTGATGGACTTTCACTATTATTGTGAATCACGGGAAGAAGTTACATTTGTCCATCACGGGAAACATCAGAGATTTCCGACGATCAGGACTCCTGAATCAGGACAAAATGGAAGGGTTGCAGTCTATACAGTAGCTGAAAGCACCTTACTTTCATTTCTAAAAAGCATACAAGGTGAAGTTCAGGAGCCAAAGGAGCACGGGCTTCAAGTAAGCTCAAACTTTCCCATAACGTCATGTGGGAATTCCCAAAACAAATGATCATAAATCTGGTGATCATAGTTGGGCGGCTAGGCTTACTGGAGTCCCTCCAGTGGAGGGTCTGTACCAGGCATGCACACATGCTTTAAGCAATTGACATTTAAGTTCGAATGTCAATCCTTTAAAGCATGTGTTGCATGCCAGGTACAGACCCTCCAGTAAGCCTAGCCGCCCAACTATGATCACCAAAATCATGATCAACTGTTCAGATTCACGAGGTTTGGTATTCCCGAAAATCGGGACGTTGGGACGAGCTCCCTCACTCGAGTACTCATGAGGGGTACCCATACCGGTGTGACTCACGTGAGTCCCATATGCATGAGGAGTGGGATTACAGCGAGTACCATTATGTACACCTGCATGAGGAGTGGGATCAAAGAGGAAAATATTTACAAAGTACATTCTTTGTATCAAAAATTTGCCCGACCGCTTTGTTGAAAAGCCCTTTGAGATGCAGCAAGACGGTTAACAACGTTGTCAATGGCAGGGGCGCAAGGAGTCATTTGGCCCTGAAATTGAGTCAAACAACCAGGTTGGTCGAAATTTTATGTCTGCAATGCACTATGTCCTCCTCTATCCAACAGACGCGTGAGAAGCGGTACACTGTTGTTTCAAGACTCCACTGCTGCTTACATAAGGCTGGTACGCACGCATGGTACCAACCTTATACGCTGGTACGCAAGATTGTCTCCCACAAGCGTGTGGCCAGCGTTCCACTGATATACCAAACTCCTCCAACGTTTCCTTTGGCTGCCAATATGAGAGAATGGATAATTCTGGGGGGTTAGGTCCCCCCAAGGCCTCATATACCAATACTGTAGTCCACGCAGGAATCTAGTGTTCTACTGAAATTAATATTGAACAAAATCAGCGGCTGCAAGAGTGAACCAGATTTCCCCTGCAGCAAATCTTCCAGAGGAGTTTCCAAACTGCCAATCATCCGCTACATGCTCTGGTCTCTCGATAACGTTCCAGCGTCAATTTCTTTTGCAGATAAGTTTAATGTGCTTTGGAACCAAAGAACAACTCCCTTCTTTGGATCTGAAAGGGTCGTAGACGTACGCCCCGGCATGTTTGGGACACACTACGACATGTCTTTCACCATTTTTGAGACATATCTCATTTTGCACCTTCTTAAGCCAGTCGACAGGCTTGGAAAGGACTTCCACAAAGGTAGCAATCCTCACCCTGGTGATAGGCCTCAAGGGCTCAGCATGTCTCCTGCGATCAAGCCCTGTGTGGGGTCGCCCTGCTCCCAGGCACACCAAGCATAACAGGTCGTTTAGTAGCGTTCTCGCATGCACACGGTTTCCACAAAAGTTTCCACCCCTTTCCATCCCTTTCTTCTCTTGACTTCCAAGACTTGAAAGTTGTCGATACAGAGTGGACTTAATTGTCTTGATAAAAATTCCTTATGCAAACTGAGAGCAGATGGCGGAAATCTCTCTCGGCTCCACCTCCTTGTTACTCACTCCCCTGCCTCTCTCTTCTTCCCCTTCTCTGTCTTGTGGCCCCCTCTCTCCCTCTCCCTCTCCCTCCCTCCCCCCCGTCTCTCTCTCTCTCTCTCTCTCTCTCTCTCTCTCTCTCTCTCTCTCTCTCTCTCTCTCTCTCTCTCTCTCTCTCTCTCACACACACACACACACACACACACACACACACTCACTCACTCACTCCACCCCCCCCCCCCCACCCACCCACCCACCCACCCACCCCGTCCGTCCGTCCATCCGTGTGTGTGTGTGTGTGTGTGTGTGTGTGTGTGTGTGTGTGTGTGTGTGTGTGTGTGTGTGTGTGTGTGTGTGTGTGTGTGTGCATGTGTGGTGTGGGGGGTGGGCAAGAGGCGCAAAGGCAGAGATCCTGCCTGCATTGGCCTGCATGTGTATGTTTGTACCATATGTGGGCGTGGTACGGAGAGATAAAGGAGTGGGAACTCCATCACCTGAACGGGTGTTTTTTGCTTACGGTAAGTGCTCACGGTACCAGCTTGGTTGGTTGCTGTACGATCAAGGCCACAAGTCCCTGTATACAGATCTTGGATATCAATGATGACCCTTTATCTTTCAAAGTCGGTTCACTTGGCTAGAAAACAGTCATATTAACTTGTCAACCCAACGATGGTGTATGTGAACAAGGGAAGATACCTACTGCTACAAATTTTATGCTTGCTCGTTTTTCCTGCACCAATAATGTTGTGGTGAATTATGCTAATAGAATCTGAACCACAAATCCCTCTTCAGCTAACGATATCATTAATATCATTTATTTTCTGTATTTCCAACCCTGAAACGTCCCCATCTCTCTCTCTCTCTTCTCTCTCTCTCTCTCTCTCTTCTCTCTCCTCTCCTCTCTCTCTCTCTCTCTCTCTCTCTCTCTTTCTCTCTCTCTCTCTCTCTCTCTCTTCCCCTCCCCTCTCCTTCCTCTCTCTCCTCTCCTCTCTCTCTCTCCTCTCTCTCTCTCTCTCTCTCTCTCCCCCCCCTCTCCCTCTCTCTCCCTCCTCTCTCCTCTCCTCCTCTCTCTCCTCTCTCTCTCTCTCTCTCTCTCCTCTCTCCTCCTCTCTCTCTCTCCCTCCTCTCTCCCTCCTCTCCCCCCTCCCCCCCCCCCCCCCCCCCCCCCCCCCCCCCCCCCCGCGCGCACCCACACACACACTTACACACACACACACACACACACACACACACACACACACACACACACACAACACACATTCCCAAAGACACCCACCCATGCACACGGCGAACTCAGGAAGACACGCCGCACCCACACACACATGCACACACACACACACACACACACACACACCACACACACACACACACACACAACAGACAGACACGCACGCACACACACACACACACACACACACACACACACACACACACACACACACACACACACACACACACACACACACACACCACGTCAGGGGGCCAGTTATGTCAAACGATCATCAGGCTGCGGATTTGTTTTCATCAAAATGCCGAGCCTGATCATATTCAAGAAGTTCCTCTGTTCTGCGTCCCGACGTCGTAGAGCTAAGCTGAGTTTGCCTCCTGTAGCAGAGTTGGCAAGGGGCCCATACCGACAGTGACTCCGGGGATGGGTTCCCCGCCATTGGTCATCGCGGCTTCCCCAGACAGGGACAAGGGGCCCCGGCTCAGCACACACGCTGTTTCCTTCCCCACCTCTGCGAGACGCAAACGACCCAGGTTAGAAAACTACCAAGAATTACTTCACCTTGTCCTGGGAAGCATGCTTGGAGGCACCCTCTACATCCACAAGTACATGCTAGGGGAGGGCCATGCTCATAGAGTTAACTCAACAGCCTAGCCCAGAAATCAAAAGCATGCATGTCGTGCCCGGATCTCCAAACGCATGCACTGTACTAGGCTTCAAACCCGTCTGCATTTTGCCTGGTTTTGTCAACCACATGCGTTGTGCCAGGTTTCCGGCAATCGTGCCCACATTCAAAACCGCGTGTCCACATGCGTGGCGCGGGCTTCACAAAAGTGTGCATCAATGCGCCGTGTCACCAGTGCGCATTGCGCTTTGGCCTGGTCAAGGTCAGAGACAGGTAGATGCATCACATATGTTGAGCATGTGGGGATATGTACCGCCGGCTGCGATACAGGATGCAGTGCTGTTGCAGTACAGGAACACTGTGCATTCCGAGACCTCTATGCACTGGGCGGCACATTCGTCCTGCACACATGAACGCGGCCATAGCCCCGCTGTCATGCACATGGCCTTCTGAGGTAAGGAGTAAGGAGCAAGCTTTAGCCACATGGTGTTAGCGTCCTGCAAATATTTTGAGGTAACAGAGTCTGAAGTGAACCAATACTGATTTACGTGAAGTAGATCAATACTGATTGACACACTTTGTTGTTCCAGTGCAGAACTGGCGGTCCAACACACCTGCTAAATTGCGATCTGGACACATCCCTTCCGATTTGTGTGGCTTGTCACAAAGAAGAATAGACCGCACTTAATTCATATGCTGATAAGTTTGGCAGCAGATTCGACCTGAGCATGTGTAGTTTGGCTTAGGCTTGGGGTCTTATCGTTCATTCATGGAGATGGGCTATAAACAACATCCGCCCTTATCTGTATGTAATATATGGGGCATGCATTGTCACTTGATGTCATTTTGAATTGTCGAAACAAAGGCCAGAGAAAATTGCCACCGGCAAAGGGGAGTGCGGAGCCATTTAACACATTAAAGAGGCAAAGACATGTCTGAATATGCTATACACACAAGCGCACATACACACATGCACGCACGCACACGCGCGCGCGCTCTCACACACACACACACACACACACACACACACACACACACACACACACACACGCGCACACGCTCGCGACGCACACACACACACACACACACACAAGCACACGCACACGCACACGCACACACACTTACACAAAATGCACAGACACAATAACACACACATCAATGCATGTCTTCATTGCAAGCAAAGCCTGAGGCTATCTCCATGAGTTCCTTCCCAGTGACGCGCGCCCCCCCGCCCCCGCGCGCGCGCGCGCGTGTGTGTGTGTGTGTGTGTGTGTGTGTGTGTGTGTGTGTGTGTGTGTGTGTGTGTGTGTGTGTGTGTGTGTGTGTGTGTGTGTTGGGGGGGGGGTTCCTTGGGAATGTACAAAATAGCAACCCATGTACCTAGGGGAGACAAAACATGCATTTCTGAGGGAGATGTAAATTTGTGGATACCCGGTTGGCAATGGCTCTCGCTAGGGGTGCCAGACGGTCTCCAATAGAACCTGCCCAGTGCATAAAAACATAGTAAGGACTACAGTATTGCACCATGATACTAAACCTCCCGCTCAAGTAGATGATTGGCTACCCGATGACCAGCACTCGCATGGCTACTCAGTTTTGCAAATAATCAAGGGTCGTACATCATAATTGTAGGTATACCCAGGACGCGTCTCTACTGATGGGCATGTATGCCACAAAGTTCCAGTATGACAGTGACCCGGGCATAAGTTTAGTTTTCATCAAGGATATCTGGACTGAGTGTCTAGTTCAGCACTGGGCCGAAAGATAATATGTTTTAACACAACCCAGTGTTATTAGTCGTGTGCAAGCATGAAATTAAGCTTTGCCACAAGTGTTCGGCTTGATATTCCATACATGACATGATCAGCTCAGAGGGCAGTTTTTTGATCTTCAAGTTTGGGAAAGCCCTATAACATGTTAAGTCGGGTCTATGATAGCATGAATGTTACAAAGTGCACTTGCATGCTCTGGCACTGCGCAGACATAGACACTGCGCATGCACATGCATGCACAGAAATCAAGGCCAACTGAAGATATGTCCAGCATGGAGGGCGTTGCAATCGAGGTAGTCATTCCTTGACTCGGTAAACTATAACTTAGGAGTAACTCACCTCGATTGTTGATAGAATCCTCGCAAACAGCAGCTACGTTGTCTGCATTGCCCGCAGCGCTCGCCGGTGCCAAGAATAGCATCGGCAGGGTCCATCGAAGGACACATCCAAAACCTTTCACCTATGAAACTCCTTAATGGTACTTTATACCACTTGTTGCAGCGAAGTTTTGATAACCAGAGATGTAAACGAGATATGTAAATGTAAACGTAATTTCAATGTACCGAGCACTAAGCAAGTAGAAGCACCAATCGAACTTCTAGACCTGAATATCTCCATGATGTAACACATTGGCATGAAGTCAAGTTAGAAACTTCCGTCACCTACGATATGCCAATGACTTCATTGGGGTAATAGGCTCTGCGTGCTTTTCTGCGGTGTGCTTTCCTCAGCCACGGGGAAACGCTTACTTAATTCAAAGATTCATGAAAATGTAAAGGAGATGTCAAATGGGAGAAAATCGTGCAGGGGATGGTATATGGGGAACTATTGCCGAACCTGCTTTGGCGGACTCATCGGGATCGGTGCCTGGAGGATTTCGAGCCGACCGTATACCAACGCTTAGATTTGTATAGAATCCCAGATTCAAAGCCGAGAAAATCTTTGTACACAAGCTACTTGTGTCGTGGTATAGTAATCTGACGAAAGCAGAGCGACAAGCATTGCCAACGTTCGAGCCAGCTGCCAATTTTGAAGGACCGCGTTTGGAACTGTCACATACTGCGGAACTGTGTGGGGGGCAAAAACTAACTGGCTTCCACCGTGTATGTTGTCGCCCAATACTTTGTGAATCACAGTACATACGGAACAGGTACAAAATTGTTCCCTTAGTACTGAGGTTCGAAAGAAGTTCACAAGCTATTAAGGAGTGGACGACAACACCCACAGTGGAAGCAATTAGTTTAGTATTAAGAGTAAAGCTTATCCTAAGCGCACAACAGAAATCGTGCATGCGGGAACGCGGGATCTAGGGGCCGAAAACAGAAGGTGGTGTAGTCAAGAAACACGAGAGGGAGGGGAGGGGGGGGAAGGGTAGGGAAGAGAGAGAGAGAGAGAGAGAGAGAGAGAGAGAGAGAGAGAGAGAGAGAGAGAGAGAGAGAGAGAGAGAGAGAGAGAGAGAGAGAGAGAGAGAGAGAGAGAGAGAGAGAGAGAGAGAGAGGAGAGAGAGAGAGCGAGAGAGAGAGAGAGGGAGAGAGAGGGGGAGAGAGGGGAGAGAGAGAGAGAGAGAGAGAGGGAGAGAGAGGGGGAGAGAGAGGGAGAGAGAGGGAGAGGGAGAGAGAGGGGGGGGGAGAGAGAGAGAGAGAGAGAGAGAGAGAGAGAGAGAGAGAGAGAGAGAGAGAGAGAGAGAGAGAGAGAGAGAGAGAGAGAGAGAGAGAGAGAGAGCGAGAGCGAGAGAGAGAGAGGGAGAGAGAGGGAGAGAGAGAGGAGAGAGAGAGAGAGAGAATTAGTTTGTATATCAAGTAGAAAAATGTCACTACTGCTGCTTTACGCAGCGATTCCGTCTCACATGCATTGTTTGTACATTTTATTGCACTACCACAAATGTGAGACGGAATTGTTAATTAATTCAGCACTAGGGACATTCATCTACTTGTGTTGACATGTTTTACGCATTGTTTCGACAGAGAATAACATCAACCCTGCCCAAAGGGCTGATGAGACGGAGAACCAAGCACAGGAGCGGCAAATCAATGAAAAAAACGCGACACAAATCCTAAGAAATAAGACCAAGACAAGCTGTCAGTAATTTGTGTAACGACTCGTTACGTTGTAAACGCAAATGTTGTAAAATGATGATTGTTTTCAGTTTCGACAGGGTCTAGGAATAAAAAAAAACATTAAAACGCAGCTGCTTGCATATAATCAAAATAATGCATTATATTGTATTGTATGCAAGCTTAAACTGGGCCCCTCTTCATTCATGGACAGTTCAATGCATTGGGAAAAACGACGGTGTGTGGAGCTCGAGGTTCATATCTGGATCCATAATATGCTTGTAAGGTATCGTGGTCACGTCACATATATCACTTACATATTCATAATCTCGTCTCCCCCCCCCCCTCCTCCTTGGGAAAATAACTCTGCATGCAGAAGTCTGCGCATATCAATCTGCACCAAGCATGGCTATCAAGCTGTCAATTGGCATCGCTTCCCCCTAAACTGCTGTACTGCAATTCTTGCTCATGAGGAAGCGATGACGACGTGACATGTCCAGCCCATGCTGCAGTACACACTCTATCGAACTAGTGGTGAACTAGCCAAATCTTAACCTTTAGAGCGTCACAACTGCTGACACAACCGATGAACTGTAACCGTTTCGTCAATTAGGCAGCTTCAAAATCAGTGATTGTTGAAGATGATTCTTGTACCCCGCTTACGACGTGCTTGTATTGGCAGAACATTCGGGTAGATGTGAACGTGTGCACAGGGATTGTACGTACTTTAGAGGAAAAGGTCAAGTGTGTGCTTTAATATAGTACGTACTTCGCTGAGCTGCCTGTATCATCCTGTTGTCGTTTGACTTGAATTCACCAGTGTTGAGAAGGAGCGCTGGAAGGCACGCCCCTGATTTTGAGTACTGGGACTCGCGTGATTCACATGTTTGATGATCTGTGGCAACGAACATTAGATTACTGGGAAGTTGATAATGAATACGAGGGAGATTCGGGGTACGGTTGCGAATAATGGACCCTTTCAGTGAAGGTTTTTCAAGCATCCGGTACAAGTTACCGGAACTAACAGGCAACCACATTGCGAACTACATGTAGCATTACGACAGTGGCCGGTTACGTCGCCGCACAACAACATTGTGAATCCTAGAAAAGGCAATTGCAACCAATCCTTTGTACGTTTGGGCGATTGCAAGCTGCACTGCTGTGTCTTCCGTCAACGATTTGGGGAGCACAGCGGAAGCTTTCAGGGACGGCCGACTCCAGTTTCGAGACAGCTATGAAGGCACGCGCAATCTCAATTTGTCACCTATACTTTCAAACCATTTTCACCATGAAATGTTGATTGACTAAGTTATTCCGCATTTCAGTCTCTACTGGGATATGGGACTCCCGATTATTCGAAGGCAGGGTTTCATACTTACCGTGACGGTACCATACAAACATTCTGCTGATACTTGTGGACTACATTGTTTGTGTTAATACCATAAAACATTCTTTTCTCGGTACAACGCATGAACTCGGGGTTTTTGTTTATGGCCTCTTGTTGGCCTGGAGCCCCAGACTGACCTGAATGCTGCCCATGATTTACAAAGGATACATGCAAACAACGGCCTTTCCCATGGGCACTTGCATTTGTCATTTTCGCAATGGTTTCTGCTGAGGACGAGATCGGTACTCAAGTGTCTTGCAAGAAAGCTACAGGCATTCAAGGTGAGCACCTGGGATTGCTTAAAGTCACACGATTCCACGTCTGGTGTTCTACAGTAATTTTTGTTTTGTTTCTGCCCACGCACCCTAGCAGTTTGCACAAAAACAAAACCCCCATGATACTTCAGATGTTCCTAAACAAACGGGTAATTAGGAGCCGATCCAATGCAATGAACAGGCCTAAAAATGTACTGCAAGCATAGCCTCTGGGGCCGCACGCGCGCACGTGCGGGCGTGTACACGTGCCTGCGCGCGCACGTGCCTGCGTGCGTGCGGGCATGTCTGTGTGTGTGTGTGTGTGTCTGTGCGGGCGTGTATGTGTGTGTGTGTGTGTGTGTGTGTGTGTGTGTGTGTGTGTGTGTGTGTGTGTGTGTGTGTGTGTGGGCATGTGTGTGGGTGTGTGTGTGCGTGTGTGTGTGTGTGTGTGTGGGGGGGGGGGGGGGGTAGCATAGAATCCTAAGGTGCCTTCTGGTTTTGGACTAGGTAATATAGGAGAGCAGCTCAGCGTATTGCAAGGCAGTTCTGCGGGAAATCTGGTGAGCCCTCTTGCATGCTTTCTACTTGGAGCACCATGTTTAACCCTTTTCGGGGGTACAACAAGAGTATATTCATCAACGCGCCCACACACACGCTCGCAAGCACGCACCCCCCCCCCACACACACATACACAGACACACACACACACAAACACATACACGTGTGTGTGTGTGTGTGTGTGTGTGTGTGTGTGTGTGTGTGTGTGTGTCTGTGTGGGTGCGTGTGCCAATTTTCACACATTGGTCCAAACCCATTCCACATGATGCATGTTCTTACATTGGCCTGTCGACATGCATTATAGTATCGATGCGTTCCTGGATTTCAGCAGCTTGAAGTTGGAGTAAGCCTGGCCATGCCGCTCTGCCGCTATCCAAGTTGTGCAGCATGCAGAGTGCATTAATGAGTGCTTGAAGCTGTAGTTTGAATGTGCAGTAGGCATCAGTGCCGTATGCATGATTGACACGGTTTAAGGTTTTTTGCAAACATACATTTGCGGCAACATGCATGATGGCTCTGTGACGTGAACGGTACGCAGGACCAATGTGCCGAGAAGTGCATAGCAACACCCAACTGCACCGTTTTCCTTTACTGCAACACGCTCTCAGGGTGTGCCAGTAGTGATGGTATGAAACCCTGCTCATGCACGATGCAATGCAGAACCGTTCATAGATTTCATGCCGGCGGTACCATTTCGTTCCGGCATGGATTAAGCATGTGCAATCCATTGCGTTCTCCCAAATCCATAAACAATGTGCATCTTGAGTCCAAGGGTAGTAACGTTTGTCAGACACGAGATATTTGCATTGGAAAGTGAAGTGGTGGAAACATGGAGGGGCATGGAGATGCGTATTCAAGATGAGGAATTTGTAACACC
>KV908433.1:360322-375322 GCA_002005505.1 Botryococcus braunii
CGCTGTTCAACGAGAAGAATCAATTGTCGATATCTATCGTGACCATGGTGGGTGGAAGACCCAATTCATGCCGCATAGCTTGCAGGGCGTTCTTAAAGTCCGTAGCAAGCACAGCCTCTTTCCAGGGACTGGAGACCGTTAAGAACTCCAAATGCGTTAGCCTGGTTAGTGGCATGACTTGTGCGCTGCTTAAAGTGAAGACATTCTGGCCTGGCGTGGGCCAGTCCGACACCTTGAGCTTCTTCAGGTGTTTCAGTGCGGTTATATACCTCACATCTTCGTTCCAGAACCGTCCATCCAACATCCCTTTCAAACTCAAGGATCTCAACTGCGGGAATGCCTCCAAAACTTTAGCTGACATACGAACAAATACTCCCTCCGTGGTCACGTCTAGCTCATAGAGCCGAGGCATTGGTGTCTGCGGAGTCAGGAAGCCGTTTCTGCAATCCGCAGTCGAGAAAACGACCTTGAAGGATTCCAGGTTAGTCAGGATGTTCCTGAATTCGCACACATTGGTGAGATCTATGGGCCTAGGTCTCGTCACAGGCCGCATCACCATGGAGATGTGGCAAAGGCGTGCAAAGCCATCGGGGAGGAAGCGTTTCGGGAAACGAGCTATGCAGCCTCGATTTGAAATTGTGTTTCCTGTAAACTCGCTCAATCTGAGGCTTGTGATAGAGGGCAGTAATGCGAGGAGAGAGTCCAGGGCTACAATGTCAGGATCAGAGAGCCAACACGCTAGTTCCCGCAGTTGCTTCATTGGGCGAACGATCGTTTCCACTTGCTTCATGGTCAAATACTTTGTCATGAATAGTACCTGGAGGGAGGTGAGGCTGCACAGCCGCGTGGAGAATTCCAGCCAACAAAATTCATGGCACTCTACGGCGAGACGGGTGAGTTGCCTTAAGCTAACAAGGGCCTGCATATCCTCAGCAGATTCCACATACACAATTCCCAGGGACTGTAAGCGAGTCAGACGGGGCTCGTTCACGAACGGGCCGAGCTCCCCATAAATTCCGTCTAAATTATCACAATGCAAGGTGCTAAGTTTGCCGCCCTGCAGAACTGCATGAGCGATACCGACCGCATCACAATAAGGGCCACCGTGCAACCGCAGCTCCAGGAGGCCACGGCAAGCCCCAAGTACAACAGCTGGTCCCTTGACTCTGGTTGCTGCAACAAATACTGCTCCACCGACAATGCGGTTAGCCGGGTGGCGGCGGCAAGCAGTGGAGCGAGCGCTGCCAAGCTCTGAGCAGAACTTAGCTCCTCAGGGCCTTTCACCAAGTGGAGCTTGCCAAGGACAGAGCAAACTCTGGGTGAATTGAGCATGGCTGGGCATTGAGGAAGGCTAATGTGCAGGTCCAGATGCGTCAGAGCTGTAAAGATTAGCAGACCGTCGGGCAAAACAGGATGTCCACCAGAGGTAAGGAAGCGGAAATCATAAGAAAGGTGAGTGATCAATGAATTGGACTCAGTGCGAATCTTCTTGCATATGAGCTTAGCCGTCTTGATGTCGTCGGAAGACATTTTCAAGATGTCCAGTATCTTCAAACGAAGGCTTTCTGGTAGACCCAATAGATTAGGTCTGGAAGAACTATCCCTGTGCACATGTCACGCAACCGATGGATCCGACACAAACTTTCATTCTATGAACAGGTAAAAACAGTTCGTGTCCTTCTAAGACATCTATGCAGCAGGTCAGGTATGACTCCCACTCCCCCAAATAAAAACTTATAGGACCCCCGGGGAGGGGACCCCGGCCAGGGAAAACAGCTTGGCTTTCTACAATCGGATGCTGTGTTTGGGTTTCAGAAGACCTTTGAATACATTATTATGACTATACCAGACACATCTCCTTTGTATACATATGGTATGTTCTTGATGAAGTGCGTCAGACCGTCACCTTTCATTCTCACGAGTAGAAGTAGACCGCAGACGCCTTGCTGCAGTACTGGTAATCCTAGTCATTGCAGCAGTAAGTCTTTGACCAGTCTGAATTAATCCCGATGAATATGAACTTCTGCAATATTCCCGAGCATCATATGGTGTGTCAATTGCACATTGTTGTCAATTGAAAGCACGTGAGCAGATGTACTCGCCTCGCACGTACAAGTCTCATTTTCAATTCATGGTTGCCCCCTAACAAATCCTAGCTATAGATAGTAATTCAAACCTCAACAGGCTAAATAGCAAGCAGCCACAGCATGTGCACAGGCATCTGCAAAACAGACGCTTCCAAAGGGATCTCCGGAGCCTTAAACGTTTCGATGAAGCCTTTGTATACATAACCTGATATTGTATTGTTATCTTGTGCAAGGACAGCGTTGGGCCACGGTCCCTACCCAAGATAAAAACTTAAATTTATTTTATCCTGATACTGGCTTTTGAGATAAATTGCAGTCAAAAGTTATGCGCAAAGGGAGCTGGGCGAATGCGTGTTTCGCAATATATCCAGATCCGAGCTCTTTTTCCTTGCGGAACGGCACTGCTCCAGCTTTACGTTCTGATACCCAACTCTTCTGCCACACACAAATTGTTGGTAACTAATAAACGCCTGACTAGAAAAGCATCCTTGGTCTGTATTCTTTCACGGCGTCCAATTGAACTTGCAAGGCCGCATCGAGTCCACGGCTTTACTGCTTGCAGAAATTTTAAAGGTGATGCGTATCTCCTCAAAAACGAAGAAAAGGACTCAAGGATATCAAGTCAGGAAGCGGACTACTTAGTCGTTACGACGACTTATTAGTAACAAAATCGTGTGGTTACCTGTCCCATGTTTGGAATTTTCTTTATTTGAAATTCACCTAGTGCCACTGAAGACTGATATTGCCAAGTTCAATATAAGCTCGTCAACGTTTCAGTCATAAAACGTCCATTACTAAAACTGTAGTAATACTCACAAGTGCTAATTAACTCTTGTAAATACATAGTTGATTAATCGATCAATATTGCCGCATTTACAGAGTCACCACCACTACACACCCTTGGATTCTACAAGGGTCCTGATTGAACGATTGTTTCAGACTTGAACTTAATCAATGAAGGTTGGAAGGGACGGGAGTGGCGAAGCTCAAAGATCAACAAAATCGAAAAAGTTTGGAAATCCGAACTTGAGCTTCAGCCGGAGTGGTGGTGGTGATAATACCGCTCCTGTCCATTTAAACCTTCAACTAAATAAAGTAGATGTAATTATAGCCAGTTCTCATGGTCGACTGGGTAGGTCAGATGGGGAGAACACCACTTCACAATAAATTGTTTTGGGACTGCAGCAGTTTCACGCCAAGATGTTTTCCGGATCATGGTCCATTCTCTCCAGAACCTTCTGATTCTCATCAACTCCCAGCAAAAGTTACCGTTAGTAGTACAAACCCTTCAACCATCCCCAACTCCCCATGTTCACGCGCGCACGCACACACACGCGCCCGCGCGCGCGCACACATACACACACACACACACACCCACCCACACACACACACACACACACACACACACACAGACACGGACACACACACACACACACACACAGAAACACACCCACACACAAGCACACCCACACACACAGGCACACACACACGCACGCACGCACGCACCCACACACACGCTCGTGCAACACAAACACACACACGCACGCACACACATACATAAACACACATACACACACACACACACAGACACAAACACAAACACACACACACACACACAAACACACACACACACACACACACACACACACAAAACACACACAAACACACACGCACGCACGCACACTCGCACGCACTCACGCGTGCGCACGTGCACGTTCAAAACCACAAACTGGCATACACTTTCTCCCATGCATACACACGTGGACACAAATAAATTCTCAATCTTGCACCCATCAGGGGTTCCCTCGCGCTCGCTCCGACATGCATACACATTTATACATATATGTGTATGTACACCTTTCACAACACATATTCACGTGCATGGAATGATGCTGACGCAAACGGACACTATTTATACAACACAAATTCACAAGCTTGCCGGTGTGCTCACGCACACAGTGACCACCCCACACCCCTAACCTAAACCCTGCCCTAAACTCTATTCCCGTGTGCTCATACATTACCTTTGATGCTTGTGCTGTTTGGTCTTAGGCAAGCCTTTTTTGTACAACTGTTTGGCATCTTTGCCTGACTTGCAAATATCTACAGCTTCTCCCCATCCTGCTATTGTAATTTCAAACGTTGCGTGATATCATGATCCTTTGGTTTTTGCATTTCTGGAAATGTTATTGGACCCTAGCACTAAGCTCCCAGTTAGGCCTAAACTAGGAGCTTAGCTTAATTTCATGGATCCAATGGATCAATGCTTTGAGGAGCCTTCATAATGGTCCGTCTTTCATAATCCATAATATTCCAGGGAAAAAAAGCAACGTTCCGAAACAAGGACTGTTCCGGTCTTGATCCTATCTTTATGGTTTAGGAGTGAGAGATGAGGTTAAGGTATAGGCATGGTCCTATATTTAGGGTTAAGTTGAGAGAGTTGAGGATAAGATATAAGGCTGGTCCTATAGGTGCATACCAACGGAACGTATAGCTATCTTTAGGCTTAAGTGTTACTGTTCAAAACGAATAGCGGAACAGCGGAACAACTATACGTTCCATTGGCATGCACAATCTTCGATCTCATACTTGATCCCCGCCCCCCGGCCTATCATTTGCTTGAATTACAAGAGCATCTACCCTCCTCCACTTCAACAAGAGTACATACACACACACACACACACACACACACACACACACACACACACACACACACACACACACACACACACACACACACACACACACACACACTGTAACAGTGACTAGGACCAGGTTCGAATTGGCTAAGTGCTCGGGTCGGATCCGTGTTATCATGGTCCTTCTGGATAAGGTCTCGTGGAAAGTGCAGTACGGCAAGTGTGCCTGGTAGTAGCGTAGCTCAAGAGACGTGTCCCTAGTCGGCGCAACAAGGATACAGATTGTAAGGGATTCCGTGCAAGCTTAATGTAACGTTCCGTCTCATTTCCTAAACCCTCTAATTGCACTACTCTTACACACACACACATACACACACACACACACACACACACACACACACGCACACACACATACACATACACACTGACACACACACACACGGACACACACACACACACACACACACACACACACACACACACACACACACACACACTGTAGCGCTCAGCGGAATCGAACCTAGGACCATCGCCTGGCGTGCCCTGCCATAGTGGTCTCAGATCGGAATCGAAAACCCAAAAGAGGCGTTGCACGTGATCGGACGTACGAGATCGAATTAGATCTCGTATATGAACTCGATTCGGACGGGGACGCATTCCGCGCGTTACATCCCTTCCCCCTTAAAAGGAAGCCCACCGCTTTGGAGGTAGGCACGTCGGATAGGTAGGTCCTGTGGCATCCATGTGCTCTACCAGCTTGGCCTCTACCGGAAGTAGGAAGGGAGAAGACGCCCCACCCGAAAACGAGGACAGAAACCAATCGCCGATACCAATTGTAGTGCTCAAAGCGCTAAGGAAAGGAGGAGACATCAGTAATGGGATTGGAACATGGCCAAATGCCAGTTACATCAGTTGACTGTGCCAACGGTAGATGATAAATATCCATATGTATATGTTTATGCGTATATGCTCAATGGTTCTCTAGCATGGCATCCTACTTCCCTCGATAGGCTCGGGCGGGACCCGAAAGGCAATCCCCCGATAGGCAGTACATAGGAGCCGGCTAGGCATTGTCCCGCCATGAGCCAGTGGAACGGGAGACGAGCAGAATCCCCACATGTCACAAGCGGAAGCTAATGACTACAGCAATACGAGGAGACCGTTACATCTGCCCCCCCCCCCCCCGCCCCCTTAAGTCGCGTCCCCCTTCGGTAACTGCCTGAAATTTCAATGGGCAATAACGGGATAGAAGTGGCAGTACGACTAAGCTGTACATGTCCCATACCATGACAACTTAGCCAGTGACTTGTAAATGCGACATGTCTACACGTGCACGGCACGTTCACGTGCACGGTGCTGTAATCAATTAGAAACCGAGGGAAATCAGTGAGGGAACGACCCTTAGTGCCATGACAAGGGGTAAGTTACTGGAGTGCACTACTCTTACACAACCAGGGCTTCAGTCCACTTCAGTCCGGAATGAGGATCTTACATGTCAAGGTGATCTCCTGAAGTGCTGCAAGCCAAATAAAGATTCTGCGCTTCTATCTAGGTTCACCTTTGGAACCATATTATGTCCCACATTTGGGAATGCGAGCGTGATCGGGCCAGGATGCAGCCCGTTCTGCAGGTTCGACGGCGTCCCGTGATGTTCCGGGTCACGTGCACATGCCAACCCGAATTCAAGTTTTTGGACCAGGAAAAATTTTCCTAATCCTAGAGACACACAGAGAGGTTCCCCAGTACGGATTCCAGGACGCCCTTGGATCCCCTACCCCTCCTAGGTATCACGCCCGTGAGAGAGTATGTAGGGTAACAAGAGGCTATCACAAGTACCCACCAAGCTACTCTCTGGTTCCCAAGAGTTATGCTCTGTGCCATGCCCATCCCCATATTATGAGTTTCGAGTAGGTCTCCCTTTCCTACTTTAATCATTTGACCTCATTTAAAAATTTCCCGTTTGATAATATATGTGGCAGTGAGGAGGGGGGTCCTCTAAGAAGATGGCAATAATGCCATTTCATGCGGGAAGGGAAGGGGGGCTTTATTCTAGCAACAGAGCAGATGATCTTTACAATGCTACAAGCCAATCCAAGAGGCAACTCATTCTGCAGGTGTGGACTTTTTTTCCGGGCTAGGCATTGCAAAACAAAATAGAGCACCTTCACACCCACAATGCATATCATGTCCCTCTTGCCCTTGCAACGGTTATTGTGCTCCTTGAGCGACATATTAACATCATGCGTGTGACGCTAAGATGGGCAAATGCATATGGCATTGGGAGGGATTGGTAGGTTGGTAGAGTTAAGTCAGGAAATTCTTTGTAAACTTTATGAATAAGTGGGTTGTAATGTAGGCAATCTGGTACTGCGAAATCAAAAATATAAGCGATCAGCCAACACATATTGTGAGGCTAAGTGCTACTGTAATTCACAACAAATGTGGCTTATCTGGTTGGAGATCCCATTTTTTTGTTGCCGGATACGTAAGGCATGGTAATGGCAGCCATAACATTGGCCAAAGAAGCGCGCTCGTTGTCGCCTCGCACAATGTATCCTTGCTTTTGGAAGCCGTGTAAGCCGTTTGAACCCTCATAGGTCCTCTGTCCTTAGGACACTGCAATAAGCCCACACTTCAGCTTAGTATTGGCTTGTACAGATGTGATTTTTTGACACCTTCCGTCACAACTTCCCACAACCGTGAGACTTAAAACGTGTGAATTTGAAGCATGCTGCACAGAGGAATTAAAATACGAATTAACCCGTTGATGTCAGTCATTAAACAATGCTTTGAGATTTTCAGTGTTGCATTGCATTGCAATCGTTGCGGCAAATAGCCGGCATATGCTATCAATTGTCTATCATACTCACGCTCTGCAAAACTTGGGTACAAATGCTAAGCATGTATAGACACTAACAAAGCATTGCCAGACCCTTGTAACCATCAAGCTTGCAAAAGCAATCCAATTTACTAGGATCAGCATTCAACCAATTAGGGCCAACATGTGCTTGGGCATGATGTTAATCTTCTTTTTGTGTTCCTCAATACGTTGGTGTGCCCAATAAGCTAGAAAGTTAAAGATTGGTAGTGGGGGTTGCAAGTCATATTATTACTGCCACCGAAGCGGTGGTCCTTGGCTTGTCATATCAAAATGTGGACTTAAAGCATAAGGAAGTAATTCAGAATTTATACATGAAGTATTGATACCTTTCTTATTGATAACTTAAAAAAGAAATTTGGCAGGCAAAAGAAAATTACGAAATGTGTGAGAGGCTGGCCACATAACAACCAGGAAACGTGTCAACACTTGCCCACAGGCCAAAAAAAACATTGTACTTGAATTTGCCTGACACTTGCCTGACACAACAAGCTTGTCTTCAATTTGCTGAATGAAAAGTACTTCAGATTGTACAATCGAAGTACACATGTGAATACTTCGATAACCATATAAACATTTTTGGCAATGAGTAAAACAGTGGGGTCGGTCAAAGTTTTCATGCGCATCGTTGTGCTGACGCGTAAGTTGCAGGGTTTCTGCAACGAAATACCTGTTTTACACGAGGACGGCTCCAAGGTTTAGAATTCTAAAAGAAAGGCATGAGTGCCATAACTTCAGAGCCAAAGATTTTGGGATTAGATTGGTACCATATGCAGGGGATTAGATTGGTGCGGTGTGCCAAAGATTATATGATTAAATTGGTACCAGCAGGGTACTAATTGGAGGTGGACAAACATAGTACTAGTGGTCGTGATTTTATGCTTCAAGAACAACGCAAGGGCTTAGGCCCACGAGATAATGTGTGACCGCTTGGGTCAGGTCAAATTAACTTGGGTAATATTTAAGGTAAATTAACAGTGTTTGAACTTTACATTCGCGTCGTTCGCAAACGCGTACCATGCCTCAGACTTGAGAATATCACACCATCTTGCTAGATGTTAAGAGGGTATCTTCTTTTGAACATCGATGTTCAAAAGAAGATACTTGATATCATAAAAGTAACAAACATGACGTTCAAATAGGCTGATGGTGTTAGACAACCCACATCATGGCATGGGTTACATGAGACACATTGAAGAGGTGTCTCAAAGGTTAAATACACATAATCGAGAGGGGAACATAGCTTTTGGCATTGATAATATCAAATAAATGACCCGGATGCATGGGCAATAAAGATCTCGGTTGCCTATTGCCAGGTTCCCTTGATCCTCTGTATGCACGTGATAGGCATGGCTACCCAGAACTGATGACCATTTCACTGCAACACTGCCCCAAAACGTCAGCATACCAGATGCTGGTTGTACTGTCAAGTAATATATGGGTTATGCTGCCAAGGAACCATGAATTCATACTGGGGACAAATTGGCCAGCCAGCTTTAGGCCACCATTGTAACCAGAAACATGTGTTATCTTCCCGCAAATGAGTGCGCACAAGTTATGCAACCAAATTTAACACATATGTAAGGCCTGATTCATAGAAAAATGTGCATGCCGATGATGCCCCATAGCTTTGACACATGATCTCAGCTTGAGGTGCCACATACAGCTTCTCTCAGCGAGAAGCAACACTACATCTCGTTCCTTAACATGTTTGTACATAAAGTAGAATATGTAGCAGCAACAGAGGTTGGAAAGAACCAAGCTAAATAACGTCCATTCTACCGTAGGTCAGTTGGACAAACCATGATGTGATAGAGAGAGTGCGCCAAATACGAGTTTGTAGGCCTACAAACTAGGCATTGCCACTGCGCGGCAAGGCGAGGGATTATCTGAATGTGATGATTGCGCTAATTCTACTTACACTTCGCTTGCGGAGGTTACTCGCCATGACCATCGGCATCAAGATCGCTTCGTCCCAGTCAAGAGAAAATGAAACCCCAAACGTAAATACACTGTGTGCAGAGCTACAATAAATATAAACCTTTCCACAAGATCAGTAGCATCATCATCGCGAGTATTCTGTCTAACTGCGTTGGAAATATTTTGGACGAAAATGTCGCCAACAGTACTCAGTATTACCTGATTGGTCCATGACCTTCACCAGAATCAAAGCAATACATACTGCAACATATCCATGCAAGGATACGAGGAAACTTCCAAAGAAATCGAAAGTGAGGACCCACGCTTTGGAGACATTGAATGGCGGCATTCAACTATGCAACTCAATTGCAATACGCTATCACAAGGTACCGCAATGATGCTCTTAAGACATGTTTAAATAATTGTAGCATATCTTAATCTCGTTTACAAGAGAATGCTCAGCGGAATCCAGAGAAATCGGAAACCTAAAGACTATACCAAATGTAGCGCTCAGCGGAATTGAACCCAGGACCATCGCCTGGCCATGGCGTGCCCTGCCACAGTGGTCTCATGGATACCTTTTTAGCTCTCATTAGGCAGGCCAATACCCTCCCTGTGGCCTCTCTCCATGTCTCCCCTCGGTTAGCCCCTGCTGGTCCCCAGCTTTGTACTTATGTGCGGTGGTTTGCGCGCCCCACTAAGGCTCAGCGCTCCCGCCTCCTTTATCTGTCTCTTGATGTTGCCAAGGTCCGGCTCTTTCTCAGGTTTCGTCTTGGTGTTCATGGCCTCCCCATTGACATGGGCCGCAGACAACGTCTTCCGTGCCTTCAGCGCCTGTGTGATATGTGTGGCTCCTCTGTGGGTGATGAACACCACTTTGTCTTTCACTGTCCCGCTCTTACTGCGGTGCGGGACCGTTATCCCCACTTGTTTGTGGGTCCTTCTCGATCTCTTCGGCAGTTCATTTGGCACGCTGACTTGCGTGCGGTCGTCTCCTTTATCTCGAATGCATTCCAGGCTCGTGCTAATTTACGCCGGCTACGGTGACTTGGCCGCAGCCACGTCTGTGGCTGCCCCCCCCCCCCTTATCCCCCCTTCCTTCCCCTTTTCGTTTGCTCAGTTATGCCTTCGCTCTTCGCTTGGCCACTTCTTGTGGGCAGTTCTTCCTAGTTTTGGCTTGTGTGTGTGTTGTGGACATCTCATCATGCCCTCGTGGCTGGACAGATGTAACTTCTTCTTCCTTTACAAGAGTGGAGTAAAAAAGACCAGCCCAATGTTCAGGGACCCAAACCCCCAATGTGTCAAGCTATGAGTCACACCCGGCGAGCGGCCAGCTCTTGGTGGACCCTGCGGTACGAATGGTGACCAACGGTGAAAACTTGGTGGACAAGGGCAGGGGTCAGGGGATGGCGGCGGACACGGGCCGGGGGAGCAGAGGGCGGAGGATCAGCAACGGCGGCGGATGCATGCGGTCGTCCTCGGGGTTGCGAATGGAGGCGGCCCTGGGGCTCTGAAGTATCATGCGGCGGCGGTGCAGGGCGGGGAAGGCCAGGAAGAAGGTTAACATCAGGGGGAACCAGGCCATCCTCCAGATTCCACAAGCGCTGGCAGGTGTCTGGGTTGGTTGCGCACGAAAGAACTCCCAGGGAATGGGTTTTGAAGCAAGTGGTGCACAACCAGCTGGAGGTAGCTCGCAAGATGGCTTCAAGCTTCCTGTACGCTGCTGGGGATCTGAGTTGCGACACCCAGTCATCCCGCCCAGCATCGCCGAGCTTGTGGAACCTCTGCAAGTGACGTAGGAGCCCAGCACCCGTAGTGATCTTACGAGACTTGCATGATGCCTTCCAAGGGCAGGTGGGGTCAAAGAGAGGAACGCTGGCCATGGCATCACCAGCTGGGCAACCCAACCCCAAGACCGTTCTGGATGCTGGAAAGTGTGGAAGCCCCCAGTCCCTCTGAAAAACTGGCTGGGCTGAGGCGAAGCGGAGAAGAAAAGGGAAAACCAAGATGATGTGTGAAGAAACACAGGAGTAAGTGTTGTAAAACACTGGAATCTCCGTAAGTGCTGGATGCTGGGGAGGGGTGAAGCTGTGAGTCCCTGTGAACGACGGGCCGGCGGAGGCAAATCTGAGGGGCCAAAAAAGAAAAAGAAAAAACCAATACTGTGTGTTAAGAAACACAGGAAGTGGGGAAGAACACGGGAAATTCTGCAGATGCCAGACGCCAGAAAGTTACGAAGCTGCCAGTCCTGCGGAAAGGCTGGCCGAGCTGGTGCAAATCTGAGGAAGAAAACAGGAAAACCAATACGATGTGGTATCAAACTGAGAATGAAGTGTTGAAAAACACTGGAAATTCCGCAAAGGCTGGACGCTGAAAGTGGCGAAGCTGCCAGCCCCGCTTAAAGACTGGCCAGGAGAAGGCAAATCTGAGAAAAAAAGATAAAATCAATACTATGGGTGACGAAACCGATTATCTTCTTTTCAGCAGCACGGGCATTGGGAGCCAGTGTGGAAAATGGGGATCAAGAGCTTCTTCTTCTGTCTTCGAGCTTCTTATCCGTCTCCCCCCGTCCGACCCCGGGAGCCGCCCGCCCGCGGCTCCCGGACCGTACCGCCTCGTACCGGCAATTCTGGGACTCCCCGAGGGCGGTCCCAGGTTGCCCCCCCCCCCCCCCCCCCCCAACAACCCAACACACAACAAAAACCAAAAGGAGACGAAGATACCAACCGAAAACTGGACAAGAAACACACAGAGCTGGGAAACCCCCCCCCCCCTTGTTGCCTGTCCCCCGTGATTTTCCGTGTTTCGGGGGATAATCCTCGAGCTCCGACCCTCTCCTGAGTCCGGGAGCCGGACCACAGACACCCCTAGAGAACCTGAAAAGCTCCAAAATAAAAACTGATCTGCCAGCCAGGGGATTTCCAGTAGTTTCAGCGTTCCCCCTGAATGTTTTCGGATTTCCGAACACCACATTCCGCGAGCCCCCCTAACGAAAAGGGAAACGGTAAAACCTCTCGAACGCCCCAAAAATAATATAGAAAACAAACATACCAATATGCCAGCCCATGCACACCCCATAAGAAAAATGATGCCCCATGTCCCAGATGCCCCGAACGCACCATCCTCGGGTTCCAGCCAGCTAAAACACCACGGACTCTCTAGCTCACCTTGCTGCTCTCGATTCTTCCCTCATCTCCCGCTGGCGCTCCTCATGGGAAACATTTCCTCCTACTTGCGATCCTCGGGCCGCCCTGGAAGCCTCATCTCCGAAGGCCCGCCCTCTGGCTGACAAGTATCCCTGCCTGCTACGAGGCATGGAAGGAAACAGCTAATTATATAACACATATGGTGGATGGAATAGCTGAATTTGGGGAAAATGAGGCTGAAGAAGCCTTCAGCGTTTTGGGATCGCGAATTTGGGGCGTTCGGATGGAAGAGTGCGGTGCGTTGCGGTACAAACCCACGTGAATGTCCCAACGCCCCAACTTAACTTTCACCTGCCTCTCTTCAGACGTTCCCCAACAATCATGGATGAAAATTTCCTGGACAAATAAGCCATGGGGAAACAACAAATGCTTGACTTCTACTTCTCCTTCCCAATGCTCATAATAGCAAGTCCATGGAAGCATTGGGAAGGGGTTAACTTGATGGTTTTGTATGGTTTTCTTCTTCAATAAATTGACTGTACTGGCAGTAGAGTACTGCGAATGCGTTCCCACTCTCGGGCGAAAAGACGTGGCTCAATGAAAGTTTCATTATGAAACCCTAGGCCATGGAGCTCAGTTACATAATAGTTTCGGGTGTTCTGTATACTAGGGGTCACAAGGGCAGGGGGTCTAAAAAACAAAAAGAAAAATAAACCCAATAAAAAAAAAAAAAAAAAAAAAAAGCACACACACAAAAAACCGTGGTGACCAGCCACTAGGGCGTGAAAAACGGTTTGTTTGTTTTTTTTTCCCTCCAGGCCTGCAGCTGGGTGTTTTGTTTTGCTTTTTTGTTTTTGTTTTGTTTTTTTTTCCCCTCCTAGGACTCCTGGATGTATACGTAATATTCCATAAGGAATGGAAAACTTTCCTTTCCTTTCCTTTCCTTTCCTTTCCTGCGCCCTGTCATGTCAGGGCTTTCGCATTGCCTCCCGAGTTCGTTTATGAGTCTATGAAAGTTTATTTCTCTCGCGCTCCATGACGC
Organism: Botryococcus braunii; assembly: GCA_002005505.1. Classification (NCBI taxonomy): domain Eukaryota; kingdom Viridiplantae; phylum Chlorophyta; class Trebouxiophyceae; genus Botryococcus; species Botryococcus braunii. The sequence continues at coordinate 374,035 of KV908433.1, forward strand.
CATCAAGTGAGACAGTTAGCATTACAAACAACAATCCTGCAGCATTGGGCAATCACAGCTCAGTGGCAGGGATCAGTCAAGGCCTCATCAACATGAAGGGCATATTCGGACTGGAGTTCAGACACATCAGAACTATTTTCATATAGAAAACTATGTACAATGCCACACGTTTTACTGAGTAACGAGCTAGGAATACGTATTCCTATGGTATACCTGCAGCGTTGGGCAATCACAGCTCAGTGGCAGGATCAGTCAAAGCCTCATCAACATGAAGGGCATAGAGGGACTGGAGTTCAGACACATCAGAATTGCCAGTCACATCTGACTATGCCACTTAAGTACTGCAGGTGTGGCCTGGCGTGCGTACTTGGTTTGCCTCCCCTAGCTCTGACATCACTGCATCTATGCAACGGACCTCCTATCTGAGGCTCCGTATCAATGCGTACATTGTGATACCATCCATGCGTTGTTTAGTACGGTCGGTCTAACGGATTACAGACCCGAACAGTCATCGATCTGTATAAACGACACGATCTAGCTAGCCACATGTGCATAGAGCAGTCAGCTCGGAGCCCAGCACTAACACCGTAGAAAAAGTTCAGATCACAGAGTCAGATCGTAAGTGCCTACGTAATGTTCGGAGTAGACTCACTTACGACTGCCTCACTCGAATCTATCAATGAGAACCGTATCTACACCCCGGATCTCATCTGTAAGTACGTATGTCACATGGAACCTCCCCTTACTACATGGGAGAGATCATAAACATTGCCTGATAAGTCAACATGACTTTACCAGACTATAATAAGTATAATATTATTGTACCTCAATGTTGTACAACTGTACCTTATTAACTCCTGCAGCTGTACCTTATTTAAATATGCACCTGTGAGCCCTCTAAGTCCCTTATTAATAGGATGTGACTCACAAACATGTAAGTTGAAAATGTCACTACGTAGTGACATTTTTACATTGTATACATGTCTAGAAAATATCTATGGTATGCATGTGTGTTTCAATATCCCAACAACTTCCAAAAACTTCTATTTCGTGTGAACTTCTCTAAAGGGGTTGAGTAATATAATCTAAATCTGCCAAGTGTGGTCGGAACAAGCATGCAGCCTAACGTCAACCCCATGCTTTTGCACGACAAAACCCCTCCCGGACAATGCAAGCTTTCCAGAGACTTCCTTATAAGAAAATCTAGGGTAATAACCCAAGATTTTGGAACTTATTCAGCGTTTTATCCAAAAGTCTGCAGCTGATTTCTCAAGCACATTGTGTCGAT
>KV908433.1:382822-385322 GCA_002005505.1 Botryococcus braunii
ATTACCCAGCGCCGTCCATCGAGCACGCCCTTCAATGACAAGTATCTCAGTTGTGGTAACTCCGTTAAGAATTGAGCCGACACAGGCTGCTGCATGAGGGAGGGGTACACCATGGGTACCTCTTCCTCATCGCTTGGATCCGTGGTCACCTCCAACTCATGCAGGCGAGGCATTGGAGTATGTAGAGTCAGAAAATCGTACAGGAGGTCAGCGTTGTAGAAACGAAGCTTCAAGGACGCGAGCTGAGTCATGGTATTTTTGAATTCACGCACACGTCCAACGGGTACTGGTGCCCTTGCCCGCAGGTCGATGGAGAGGTGGCGAAGGCCTCTAAAGCCATTCCCTTGCCAGGGGGGTTCCGGGAAACCTCCTATATAATACAGAATATTTTGTGGATAATGTGATACCACAGACAATCCCAATATGAGGCTTGATATAGAGGGGAGGGACGCGAGGAGCGAGTCTACCATATTTATGCTAGGGTTTCTGACATTCGGACACTCTAGCTCCCGCAGCCCTTTCAATGGTTTGACGAGCTCCGTTAGCTGCGACATCATCATACCTGATTGTATGCGCAGCACCTGGAGGGACGTCATGATGGTTAAAGGGATCAAATGGCCATGGAGTTTGTCTGGCCTTGACAAGTGTAAGTCCAACCATCGAACATCAAAGGAGAGGCGGGTGAGCTGGACAAGGCGGGCAAGGGCCTCAACGGCCTGAACACTACGCAAAACCACCATCCCCAGGGATTCTAGCTGAGTCAGATGGGCATCGGAAATAATTTTGGGGCCTCGAGCAATCCAGTTGGGGCCATCATCCATGAAGCATTCCAGGGTCCGCAGTGTGCCGCCGGCATACTGCAGAGCTCTCGTTGGCAATGTGACCCGTTTCCAAACAGGGGGACAACCGTAAATCCTTATATCCTTGAGGCAACGGCAAGCACGAATGGCACTTACCATATGGGGCCCTGAGCTTTTGTGCTGCATCACTTCCTCATCCACCCAAAGTGCGGTTAGTTGGGTGGCATTGCGAAGCAATCCAGGGAGAAGATTCAAGGGGTGAGGACCCGGATCATTGGGGTCTTGTACCAGGTGCAGCTTGCGAAGTTTAGAGCAGACTTCGACGGTCTCAATAATGGAATAGCACTGATTAACGGTCACACAGAGGTCCAACTCCCTCACAGCTGTGAAGACATCAGTGACGTGATGGGCTGCGTTTTGGAACATATAGTTTCTGCTCTCAGCTGACCCAACGCGGCAGTCATATGACAGATGACTAATCATTAAAACGGACGCCTTTCGCATCGCCTTACATGTCAGTCTAGCCATCTTGATGCCATCGACTGATGTGCTCACATTAACATGCTTGAGGATCTTTTGAAGAGTATCAGCTGGAATATCAATATCAGTTAAGGTCAGAATTCTGCCAGCATTTGGGGTCCTGCGAAAAACTGATGCCGTTTAGAAACGTGTCAGACATTGCGTCTAGTAAATGCAATATTGATGTAGGACATATGTTCAATAAATCAGCCACAACTCGCAGCCCCCTTCCATATCAACAATCGAATTTGTTTCAAATCCCCGGTTAGAGGACCCCAACAAATGGGATACGTTAACGTTGGCTTGGTAAACCAACGTTGGCTTGGTAAACCCACGGCCGTTTACCGCGGTGGAATGTATAAACAAACTTTTCTTGCAAGCTATCAATTACTTGAAATTGCAATATTACAGAACGGTTTCAAATATACCAAAATGGGAAAGTGACAAAAACCTCTTCTCTAGCTAACTCTGGTCTGTTCACGTAATTTTGGGCTCGAAAGTGAGATAGACTGTTACCCTTGACCAACATGCGGGCCCGCGGGGATTGCATCCATTACCAGTATACTTCTATTGCCAACCTGAGCCCTCCCAAGAGAAATTACGTTCGCAAGTGGTACTAGATGTTCAATAAGCACAAGTGGTACTTTAAGTTTACAGTGCTTTATAGAGCACGTAAGCCGTGTCATTCGCTTCCAGAAAATGCAAGTCTCGTGTTCACTCACAGACATGAATATGTATCGAATCCCTGACGGATACTGGAAGTCTTTCGAAAATACTCTGAACTTCGCCAGGCTTAAGTGTAAGAAGCCACATACGTATGTTCAAAACAAACACTTTTGGTTCCAGCCTTAAGGGGGTCAGAGAAAGCGGTAATTTGCTTCCGAAGTAGTCTTTACTTCGCGTTACCTGATATGGTATTCGTATCTTGTGCTATGACCGCTTCGGCCGGCCAGAGTCCTAGCCCGCTAAGGAACGGGGAGTTCAATACACTTATGAGACAATTAATTTGAATCTGACCTGGCTCCAAATTTCGAGTATAATTCAAGTCTTAAGGAATGAGAAAAGCTAGCTGGGCGAAGTGGCTTGTCCGAACATATGGAAAAGAACCGCACTGTATGTATTTCAGGCCTGTTGTGCCTTACACAAGTGTCTTTAAAGAATGCTGTCAAATCGTCCACCAG
>KV908433.1:395322-397822 GCA_002005505.1 Botryococcus braunii
TGCCAACCACACGTACCCTTCATAACCCGCATGCCACATAAGCATCCAGGACCTGTCCATAAAGGGTATGTGTCATGAAGGGTACTCACTAGTTTCATTTTATGTTCCTTCAACTGGTCTAAAATGATACGTGTGCCGGGCAGGCCATGAAGGATGTGTGGTGCGCCTTTACCCCTCTTCATCTGCCCCTCTCTTGTACCCGTCTCTGACCGCCCCACACGACATTCTACGGTTTGGTGACGCGCATCCACAAAGTCTTTGCTGGGCACAAGCCCTGCCGCACCATCCACAAAGTCTTTGCTGGGCACAAGCCCTGCCATACAAACACCCTGGCATGCACAAATCACAAAGTGCCTCTACTTTTGAGCCCTCGCAATTGTCTGTACAGGCTGTGCTTTGCTAATTGCACACCCCAGGTGTCAAAGTTTAGGCTGGCTACCAGAGGACAGGCCGACGACATGCTTTGATGCCCTGGTACGCCACCAACTCCTGCATGAACATGGCAATGTTGCCTTTGCTGCCAATTCATCGGCCCTTTTTGCAGCATTTGACCTGTATGGAGGCAAAATCTGTGCAGGATACATGTTAGGACGTTGTGCAGTGCAAAGTCAGTCAGCAATGTGGGAAACGATTTGGAGCCTACCTGCCCCACGCAGCCTAAGTAGAACAGCCATCGTCTGCTGTGGGATTGAGGAAGACTTGATGCCATGTTCATCATCCTGGAAAACCTTGGAAAACAGAAGTGGCTCGCTCTCACGGTCACTGCCCTTCTTGTTAATCCGCTGCTCTCTACCGCCGTCTGAGCTGCTCGATCTCGTGTTTTCCCAAATCTTAGAATTGCGATGGGCTTTAGACGTTTTATCGCGCTCTTCTGGTACTGCAGCATCAGTCTCAACCTGCCCTCCTGAAAGGGATTGTCCAGCAAAGCCTCGTATCTCGTTGTGCCCGGGGAGTTCCCTCAGAAGCCTGAAACTCAAAGGACTCAGGATAGAGCCCCTGGACTTGAATAGGATTGTCAGGCAGAAGTCTGCACTTTTTGGAATTGGAGAGTGCGCCTTGCTCGGCGCCTGGCAACCAAACATCCATGCCTGCGGTGCAACCAAAGCAAAGGTAAGAGACAAAATTGTGTCGAACACGGTATACAGTACGAATGTAAAATCCTTAAAAGAAGAAGGAACTTATACGCACCGCACGCAGATTGCACTTGGCTCGCAGCAGGATCGCCTGCGAACCCCGTGTCATCCACTGCTTGAATGAGCAGCATACGTGTTTATTTCAGTTCTCCGTTTTCCACTACTTGCCATCATGTACTAACCCTATCCACACAGGTCATGGGCGTGGAATGAGAAAACAAGCCTCTGCGGCCCGACCTTTTCCGGTCGTAACCGACTGATCTTCAGAACTCAGTAAGGTACCGGTTGTGGGACCGCCGGCCCAGGTACCCATAAGTACCAGTGCTCAGACCCTCAACTTGTGCCTCCCAGTGGCACTCTCAGTAGACCCTTTAAGTACTTCTCTATCCCTCTCCCCCTTTCTCATACGTCCATCAACCTTGCCTTTCTTTGCAATTCGTTTGTCCTTCCAATTGGTTGCAACCTCGAGAGCTCTACCCTCATGACTTTCCCTGCCCCGCTCCCTAATTGGTGTGTAATATCCTCTCCCCTACCTTAAACATTATAGACCAGAACCATCATTTTCCTCACATAAGGCCTTCCCCAGTACCCTATTTTCATGCATCCTAGCGTCCCCTCTCTCCGGATCCCCCCTTCCCCGCTTCTCTTTCGCCCGCCCTCCCTCCCTCCCCCCCTTCTCTCTCTCACTCTCTCTCTCTCTCTCTCTCTCTCTCTCTCTCTCTCTCTCTCTCTCTCTCTCTCTCTCTCTCTCTCTCTCTCTCTCTCTCTCTCTCTCTCCTCTCTCTCTCTCTCTCTCTCTCTCTCTCTCTCTCTCTCTCTCTCTTTCTTCCTCTCCCTCTCCCTCTCGCACGCGCACGCACGCCGGCCCACACACACACACACACACACACACACACACACCACACACACACACACACACACACACACACACACACACACACACACACACAGACACACACGCGCGTGCGCGCACCACACACACACGCACACCCCCCCCACACACACACACCACACACACACACACACACACACACACACACACACACACACACACACACACACACATGAAGTTCCCCTGGCTGTGTCAAATGATAAAGAGTCGTCACCCGCGCTGAATAAATGTATCTGGCATGTTTATAAATATTTCAGTAACTGCCGTACAAAACGAGTGTTGCCTTAAAATGGCCATCGTGCTGTCAATGATGACTCTCTCCCACGTTGTGGCGTATGTGCCAATAACGCCATATGGATGCTCAGATGTGACCGACACATAGGGACAGAAACCTCACGTTACCTGATCCATACCACACGCAACCAAAATTACTGTATTCAACATTATGGATATGTCGTTATAAGGTAATCATGTC
>KV908433.1:415322-462822 GCA_002005505.1 Botryococcus braunii
AGTTATCAACAGCCGGCACGTGTTTCCATTACGGTTTTGTGCGTCGTAATTTTCCTTGGAAGGAAGGAAATGGAGATCTTTTCTTCTCTCCCGGCGTATCTTGGAAGATGTGCATAAAAAAAATATCTGGAAGTACATTTTATGGGGTTCATATACAAGAGAGGGAAGCCTGTCCTAACCGCACACCAGAAATGGGGCACGCGGGTACGCGCAATCTAGGGGTTTTTGCGGTGGCGGGGTTGTGATTTCCTCTTACGTAATCGTGGAAGTACAGCCAAGCTTCTATCGCTGTTGGCAGCTCCCATCCCAACTTCAAGCTTCTGTCATGACAAGCTTCTGATCAGGTTCCGAGAAATTGCCACCTGCCACCTGGCAATGCCCAGGTGCTGTGCAATGTCAGTTGACTGGGGCTCCCCACATGCCATGGCCACCAGACGATGCATCACGTGTGTCCAGGTGCAATTTGAATAAACCTACAACATAAGCGATGATTCATTACTGATGAAAGCCCAGGTTGACGTAAAGAATGAGCCAGACGCCGCCCAGGTCGACCTCATCAATCACCCATGACAAGGAGGAAGGAAGGAAGGAAGGAATTACATCAACCCAGCCCAAAGGGCTGATGAGATGGAAAACCGAACACCGACGCAGCAAGACACCGAGAGAAACCAAACACAAACCCTAAGAATCAAGGCCAAACACAAACCCAAAGTACCGAGTGGGGAGCCAAGGAAGGAAGGAAGGAAGATTACATCCAAAGACCAGCCACTAGGGCTGAAGAGGACGGCAGTACAATGAATGACCCATATCTTAGCCAACTAAGGTCGCACAGCACCTGGGAGAGTGAGGTAGCTCTCCAATGCTCTAGTCACAAATTTGGCAACCCCTTCAAGGTCTTCTTGCCACATAAACGTCTGTACAGATCGACTCCTTTGTTGAAAGAGATGCATAAATTGTTGCCGTACATGTTGTACAGCCGGACAGGTGAACAACAGATGATGTTCATCACCAACGAGCTCTAAGGAGCACCTCGTGCAAATCCTCTGGTCTCGAGGGATGCCTTGTTGTCTACCTTTATCAATAGGAAGGTCATGACACCCTAATCTAAATCGCATAAAGGTCCGCAATGTACAATTAGGAAGGTGGAGTTTGAGCGCACTCTTACGCCGTGGCACATGAGGCGGACGTGCGAACCACCTTTGGTATCTGCAGAATAAGGCTCTTGGGGATGCACAAAGGAAGGGCATGAAAGCCCCAGGACACAGAGGAAGGGGCAGGAAAGCCCCAGGACACAGCCCAAGAGTGGGCAAGGGCCAGCAAAGGGCAAGACACAAACCTAAGACCGAAACTGAAAACAATCATAAATGAAGTTAACCACAGACTGAAGGTCATCTTGCCAGACGAACTGACGTAACGACCGAAAGGGGGAACGAAAAAGATGGGGGTAACGGTCCCGGATCGGCTGAAGGGCCGAACAGGAAAAGACAAGGTGGTGTTCATCACCCACCAAACCAGCCTGACACTGATCACAGAACCGGTGGGAACGGGGGATGCCCCGACGACGACCAGCATCAATAGGAAGGTTGTGAACCCCCATGCGGAATCGATGGAAAACCCTCAACTTGGAAACACTCATACGTAACCACAAAAGCCTAGAGAGAGTGGCGCGGGACGGACTATTAAACCACCTAGAGTATGTGCAAAGCTGAGCCCGCTCAGACGGGCAGAGACGAGGAGAGACATGCAAGCCCTCCCAGGGTTGGCGGCCATGCCGACGCAAGAGGTCCCGAAGGGACGGCATATCAATCGGATGAGGGGCTTGACAATCTATCTGATAAGGATAGCCAACCTTAATAAGGGCCTTCATGAAATACCCTGCCCAAGTGGGAGTACGGGTAGTGACGCCATAAAAGCACGAGTCGCGAAGAATCAAGGCATAAAGATGATCATGAGGCAAAGACACCAACGAGTTCCAAAAGGTGGCCATACGCTTCAGCCAGTGATGAGCGAGGGGTTGAAGCCCCAACTCAGCTAACAAAATCGGAGTGGCCACCGAGGGGCGCACCCCTAACAACATCTTCAACATGACCAAGTAACTAGACTCTAAGAGCTGAACAGAAGGGGCCGCAGCCGGTGAACGAAAAGAACGCCATCCCCAAATCTCACATGCATATGACGCCGTGGGCACAACACACATGAGAATCAACTTAAGAAGAAGACCTATAGAGGCCGCGCACTGCAGGTTACCATACTTACGCATAAGGGAGCTCCACGTGGCCCACATTTTACCATTCAGCAGGCCAAAGGTGCCCCCCACACCCCCAACCGAGGATAAAATAACACCCAAGTATTTCTTAGTATATACGACGGGAAGCATGACCCCGTCACAAACCCACTGAAAGGAAGGGGGCGACTCGGGCGACGATGGAAAGACCATGACATCGGTCTTAATGGGATTAATACGCATATACGAAAAGCCACACCAATGAACAACGGCGTCAAGGAGTCTTGTCACAGCGTTCCTCACGCAAGTCTGGCCTGCAAAACCCCACTTTGCACTTACAGCCCACAAGCTTCAATATCAAGGTCCTACATGAGCAAGGCAAGACGTGGGTGGAAGCTAGGCAGACGAGACACAGCCCCTACACATGACCAACGCTTGGTTTCACACACACCAGTTGCACCAACAAGTGGAAGATCACCATATCTCAAAATTTTGGGCCCCGTAACTCGGCGTAGGGCCCATCATCACCCCTTGAGGGTGCGTCCCCTCCCCTCTGCCATTCCGCATTCACACGGGCCAGGCTTTCAGCCCAGCCAAAACATTCAGAAATACCCCAAAACAATCACGGATTGCTTGAAAATATTGCAGCCAAATGGTACCAAGGTGTCGGGCTCACGGCTTCCATTCGGACCTTGGGCATGCAAAATTCCGTACCTTCTCCGATGCTCTCCAAACTTCGCACCCCTTCTCCTTGCCACCACGGCAACCCACTGGTATGCCTCTTGCAACAAAAAAAAAAAAAAAAAAAAAAAAAAAAAAAGCCCTGGGAACGCCCTCTAAAGCTCTTGCAAACAGAGTCCTTACATCCACGGGCTTCAAATGGCAAGTCCCACCTGCAACTTCAGGGCGGTACTGTACCATCTTTGTCGTGCAGGGCCCACTAGATTTTCTTTGTACTACGGCAACTTGCAGTACGCCTCACACGTGTACTGCCCATGGCCCTCAAATCACCTTATTAAATGTCCTAAAATGCCGATTTCTGCAGCCCAGAATTGCGCCTGACAAGATTTATTGTCATGGGTGTCGACTCAATCGAACCATAGGTTTTCCACGTGGGAGGGGACTTACTTGAGGGTTTATTGTTATGCCTACTACCACAACACATCTGGGCTTCCACTGGTGAAGTTTGGAGTTCAAAGCTTTGAAGGATGAGGAGTAGAGGTTTGAGAGGTTGGGACGGAATTGCAGGGCGGAACTGGGACTCTGGCTTTACGCACGAGAGACGGCGGCACATTGTTTTGAAGAGGCAGGGCATGACCGTGCCAAATGGGGCTCACTGCTGATACATAAACTAGGCTGTGCATGTCTTTTTCGGCCAGTCAGGGCATGTGAGCTCAATTGGATCAATTTAATGGAGATGGGGAAGTTGAAAGATCTGCGTCGGACGGGTCACCCCCACAAGCTGCCTTGCGCAAGGCATGCAAGCTTGCCAGACAGCTTGCGCAGATTGTGGGCAAAGGAATGCCTCATTGGGCAGCGCTTCGAATAGCATTGATGCTGCCATTACCGCTTCTCCAGCCTTAGAGAGGAATATCAAGCAGCTAGGGGTTTGTGGGGCCATGATTCCAAGTAAGCTCTGTCCAAAATACGATAGCGAGAACGTCACTGTGGTTAAGAATTATGGCCTTCCTATGCTCATCAAGTGCATACTCAGCCTAGAATCTGATAGGACAAGCCTAATCCACATGTCGTTGGCCAATGTCCCCGAAATGCAAGCGCAGGATGTACCAGCCTTGTTGAAAGCAGAGCTCCTCTTCCTGCTAGCGCTCTTTCTGCTTTGAGAGTCACACCCCATCACATCCTGACTCATTGAGGTGTTGCCGCCCATCAACTTGTATAATGACCCTTTTCCACACAGACATCAACTGCACCAACTCACAACAATTTGTGGCCAGGCAAGTGAGTAGGTTGCCCAAATAACATGCATGACATCATATGACTTTGTGTTGATTCATTCATACTAGCCAAAGCGGCTGTGCGACGAAGGCGCTCTCTTAAAATAAACATCAGATTCCTATGCTAGTTTCGGTGGATGAGGGGGCAGCGAATCTAAACAATGTTAAAGCAGAGTTGACTAGCAAAATGTCCTGGTCCTCCAGTTTTTGAGCCTTAAATGTGTGGCATCACATGTGGGCACGGTATGTCCATCAACATTGCCATGCGAGTCCAGCCGTGGCAATACCAAGGAAACCTGGAGAAGAAGACAGTATATTATTTATAAAAATAGTAAGTAATCATTTTGAAAGCATAGCAAGTCGGTGCTGCCACTTGCCATGGCCCCCATTGCATGGGCCCACCCTTGATTTGGAGCAAAAAGTCGAAACTTCTTATAAACATCGCATCAAATGCTCACTAACACACCTCAAAATAATTCACGTGACTTTGTTTTGGTAGCAAACGCATTCCGTGGCAGAAATGAGGAAGTAGGGCTGGATGCCCCGGATCGGCACCTTGAGAATCGCCGAAAATAAAAGGCAGCTTCTCAAACGTCGCCAATACCATGGAATATGAATGGTTTGTATTACAATTACAAGCTCCGTGGTCGGTGAGCTCCGCTAATGCTCAAACGAGCGAGAGTCGAAAATCCGAGGTTTCCTTGCTCTTGCGCCTCACCCATGACAAGAAGTCTTGTCACAGCATTACTCACGCAAGTTTGGCCTGCAAAACCCCACTTTGCGCTTACAGCCCACAAGCTTCAATATCAAGGTCCTACATGAGCAAGGCAAAACGTGGGTGGAAGCTAGGCAGACGGGACACAGCCCCTACACATGACCAACGCTTGGTTTCACACACACCAGTTGCACCAACAAGTGGAAGTTCACCATATTTCTCAATTTTGGGCCCCTTAACTCGGCGTAGGGCCCATCATCACCCCTTGAGGGTGCGTCCCCTCCCCTCTGCCCTTCCGCATTCACACGGGCCAGGCTTTCAGCCCAGCCAAAACATTCAGAAATACCCCAAAACAATCACGGATTGCTTGAAAATATTGCAGCCAAATGGTACCAAGGTGTCGGGCTCACTGCTTCCTTTCGGACCTTGGGCATGCCAAATTCCATACCTTCTCCGATGCTCTCCAAACTTCGCACCCTTTCTCCTTGCCACCACGGCCACCCTCTGGTATGCCTCTTGCAAAAAGAAAGCCCTCGGAACGCCCTCTAAAGCGCTTGCAAACAGAGTCCTTACATCCACGGGCTTCAAAAGGCAAGTGCCACCTGCAACTTCAGGGCGGTACTGTACCATCTTTGTCGCGCAGGGCTCACTAGATTTTCTCTGTACTACGGCAACTTGCAGTACGCCTCACACGTGTACTGCCCATGGCCCTCAAATCCCCTGATTAAATGTCCTAAAACGCCGATTTCTGAAGCCCATATTTGCGCCTGACAAGATTTATTGTCATGGGTGCAATGACCATCGTAGGACTCGAAACATTTTGGTGGTTAACAGACTCGAATAGAGCTCTCAGCAAAATTACTGCCAACACCATGGACTACAGCTACATAATAACTCGATGTGGTCCTGGCGGGCACAATGTGTGGGAGGTTGAGGAAGCGAAAGATGAGAGTGACTCAGGGATTGCTTTCAACTCCGTTGTCACTAGATTGCCATCTGCGTGGCTGAGCAGGGACTTGAGGGGCTGGGTCTTGTTGCTTGTTATCGACACAGTATGCAAAATGAGAGCCCCAATGGCAAGGCATGCCAGGATTTAGAAAAGTGTACGGGCCTTACGTGTTTTGTCTAAAGAGTGGCTCTTTTTACCACTCTTCCTTCCAGGATGCATACGCACGGTATGCACTCATGTGACGTCATTCAAAACCACATCCTGCACATGTTTTGGGTGTTTGCCAATGTGCAGTGACTCCTGAGTGATTACAGTATTTGTGTCTGTGCGTGCGTGCGAGCGAGCGGTGCTCATGTGTGTGTGTGTGTGTGTGTGTGTGTGTGTGTGTGTGTGTGTGTGTGTGTGTGTGTGTGTGTGTGTGTGTGTGTGTGTGTATGTGTGTGTGTGTGTGTGTGTGTGTGTGTGTGTGTGTGTGTGTGACACGATGGGCATGGAGGAAGGGATCAGTAAAGGAATAAACTGAAAGCCAACAAGGCTGGTCGAGCAAGAAGGGGCTCAACGTGGACCCGGGCTGGAACCATTACATGGTGATCAGGACGGTCCCGCGGGTGCATAACAGCTCGGACCAGCCAGGGGGCAAGAAACCAGGTAGGTGGGGAATTTATGTGCCGGAATGCACCCAGTCTGGCACGAGCCTCATGGCACCAAGATGGCTTTGACCCAGACTGGTAAAAGACGGAATGCATACCAAGCTGGGTCCAGAAAGAGCCTTGACCTGGCTCCAGGATGGTACCACGCGAGTCAAGTTCGGCAAGGATCCTGAGCCACCTGGCCCCTCCTGGACATGGAGCTAGACTTTGATGGGATTGTGTTAGTGTATGGGCATTCGGCGTATCCTATAAACATGCAGATCGTTTAAGGTCGTTTTTGGTCGTTTAAGTATGTGTCTCAAGCTCCAGTCCGGACGATTGTCGGCTATATTGCACATGCAACTCAATGGACAAGACTAGCATCAAGAATGCCCATCATCTTTCCAAACCAGTTGCCTGACTAAGCGACGACAGCAGCCTTACGAGTTCGATCACAAACGTGTGATCACGATCACTGTGTACCTTGTGTTTGAAATAGACCTCATCCGAACGTGTCTCGAGGTACATTATGTGGATAGTGGACCCGTATCCTAATATTGTACATTTGAAGATCACCTAAAGCACGTGGCAATCTATAATGTATGTTCACAACTCAACACTTCCCCTTGCCTGCATGCTTTATGTGTATCTTCTCAGTCCTGGTGAATCCCTATGACTAACACCACGGGCTTGTTAAGTGGCTTTACTTCAGCACTCGAATGGCTTCACTCCAGTGCGAAGTCGTAGGGCTCATTCTGTACCTTGGCAACACACGAACTGCCTTTGCAATGTCAGATATGGTGGTGTTGGCAAAGTACCGCAGTGACCCTTTAAGCTCACAATACCGATGGCCAGGAGCCAGTGGTGTGCTCGACTCTAGTGACTCCACATCCTTGGACTCTAGCCTTCTGCTAGCCACAAGGTCCTTGCACATTGGAGTATCAACTCCATGACCATCCTCACACACACACCCCTTCCAACGTGTTGCAACGCTGTTCTAAGTCCACAGACGCCACTCATGTATACCGTAGTAATACCTCAGACAACAATCGAAGACTATTCTTCTCGTCATGTTCAAGTGACGACATGAATTCAATACGTACCCGTCATGATGGTCATGACAGATAAACATGCAAGTAAACTTAGACTCCATCCCCTCAAAGGCCCCCATACACTTCAACTCACCCTTTTGTCCGCTGCGCGACATCGACACTCGTTGCGACCGTGATTTCCCGTGAGAGTTCCCTTTCTATCACCATATGGAGGCCAATACTTGCACAACTAACATGACCCAGGGCTTACTGGCTAAGTAAACTCTCTCGTAAAGAAGTAACGCCTTCTTGCAAGTTTTCTTGCCATAGCCTCAACTCACCTCGCTTCCCCTGGAAACGGTGTGCTATTACGTGTTTCACGGTCCGTCGACCATATTATATGTCTCCAACCTCTAAACTTTTATTTGGTTAAGGATTTGAAGCATCAAGACTAACCAGACACCGTTACAAGCGACGTGCACCCAAAACGAATCTAACAACCATGTTTCATGTTATATATCCTGGAGTTTGGACATCAACATTTTTCATCTGGAATTTTCAAGATTTCTCACATATGGCCACAACTCCCAAACTTGGCTCTGTGGCTATCTCTAAGAACTCTCTCTAGCTTTCATTGATTTCACTGGCTATCCGGGTCTAGCCCTCTAACGTGAGGGTGCACCGATGCATCAAGGCCTTAGGATGGAACTGTCTGTAACTGACAATTCTACCACCAAAAACTCGCTTGTTTTGGTCACAATGATGGTGTCTCACCTCTACCCTAACTATACACATAACCCTTATGTGTGATGAAATGTCTTATCTGTACACCATCAGTACTATGATCAGTCTCGAAGCGCGTTGCTCCAACAATACACATGACTTATTGATCCAGCAAAGCAAGTATCGACTTGGGTCGTCATCAACAAAACAGCTCTTGACATGACAGCTCCTGGAGAAAAGCCACTTGCCAGTAAGGACACCTGGGACTGCTACTTAAATTTTTCAGATGAGACCAGTAAGTTTTATATTCCTCCAGCTCTACTATACAGCACCACGCCTTCAGAGTATCACTCCAATGCAATCTACCAAGCCATGGGAGTCCCCAGCTCGTGGCTGCAAGGAGGAACACAACATCTTCTTCAATCAGCCCTCTTCATGAAACCAGACGAGTTCCCAGAGGCTCCATGGGTACTCTTGCCCAACTCGGCTAAGCAGTCCGTCTTGAAAGGCTACAACGAAGGTAAGAAGTCAGCCATTGATATCTCAGCCATCAATCATGATTTGAAGATTTTTATGGCAAGAACTCCAGCTGTGACGACTACTACACCCGGAATGTTGCTTCAGAGGGGCCCAGTAGTGTCTCCTCGCACAAGAAGAGTCTTCATCGCACCTCGACCTACGCAACTAAGAGATGAATCTTCTCCTGATGTTGATAATGAGAATGCTTCACACGCCAATCAAGAAGAAGTGTCAGAAAATCCAGAGGAACTTCAAGGGGGATCAGCCCCACGTCAGTTTGCTCGAGGGGCAATGCATGATGGTCCACCAAGTGAGGATGATGATGATGACGACGATGATGATGATGAGAATGATGATGATTATGACGACGAGGATTACGGCAATGCAGGAGTGCCTCCAGTTGAACGACGTGATGAACCTCCTCTACGAAATGACCAGCCTCTACGTGATGACCCTCCTCCCAGACGTGAGGAGCTGCGCCCCAGACGTGATGACAGGGGACCAGACGACTATGACCGTCATTATGATCGTCACGACGACCAAGCACATGACGACAACAGAGGTACTGGCACAGAGGGCAAGACCCTTACCTTCAGAGATGTGCAAGCTCTACCTAACTACAATGGCAAACGCAGTGGTCCTCGTGTCAACAATTATCTATCAGATTTTCAGGCAGCTCTACGATTGCTCTCCAAGAGAACTCTACCCACCCCAGGTGCAAAGTGGGGTCTACTATTGAAAAGCAAGTTAGAGGGCGATGCCCGAATCGCCATTGATGCATTGCAAGCCAGCTTGAACAGAGTGCCTACCTTCCAAGAAATGCATGACGCCTTGTGCAGACAGTTTGCTTTCTCCTATGAGGATGTGCACTCGCTTACTTCAAAACTTGAAAAGTTATCTTGGGATGGGTCGTGGACCCTCGGCGACTACCTCACCAGATTTTGGAGTCTTTCACTTCGTATTGCAGACAAGAGGTCCAACATGGACTTAGTGAAAACATTGACGAAGGCCTTGCCTCGCTGCATCATCAATCAGCTTGAAGGGCAGTTTTCAACTCAGGAAGATCCTCGGCTTGATGACATCATTGAGTTCTTGAAACGTACGAGCTGGGTGAATCAGCTGAGAGAGTCACGTGGCAGCCAGCCAGTCACACGTGGCAGATTTACTGATTTTGGCAGAAGAGGCAGAGACTCACGCGGCAGAGCACGTGGTCGCTTTGCAGGTTACAAGCGCTCATACGACGACCGCTACTCTTCTCACGGACAGAATTTGCCACGCTACACCTACCACCGTGAGGGTTATCGCAATGACAGCCGTGGCGTCAGAATCAATGAGTTCCGAAGGGACAACGACCGTGATCGTAGCCAAGAGAATCTACGTGTGGGAAGAAATTGAACGACTTATGAAGAAGGGACTTATCGAGCATTCACATTCGCCTTTTGCAGCTCCATGCTTCTTCGTGAATAAGAAAGATGGCAACTTGCGCATGGTAGTGGACTACCGGCAGTTGAATAAAGCCACCATCAAGCATCGAGCACCACTTCCTCGCATCGATGATACTTTGGACATGCTGGGAAATGCAAGTTACTTCTCGTCACTTGATCTACACTCAGGCTACCACCAGATTCGCATCAATGACGAGGACGTCCCTAAGACAGGATTTCGTACACCGTTCGGGCAGTACAACTTCAAAGTTTTGGCGTTTGGGTTGACCAACGCCCCCGCCACATTTCAGACAGTTATGAATAAGATCTTCTCGGAATATGTGAACGACTTCGTACTCGTGTACATGGACGACATTCTCATATACTCCAAGACGTTTGAGGAGCACATTCGGCATATTCGACTTATACTCCAGAAGCTTCGAGAGCATCAGTTGTACGCCAAGATGAAGAAGTGCTCCTGGTTGCGAGAATGGACGTTATTTCTTGGACACTTGGTTGGTCCACAGGGCATCAAGATTGATGACTCCAAGGTCGAAGCAATCAGAAATTGGCCAACACCGACCGACGTGCACGACATACGGCAGTTCATGGGCTTGACTAAGTTCGCCAAGAAGTTTGTTCAAGGATATGCGAGAATAGCTTCACCCATGAATAACCTCACCAAGCCAAAGACACCCTTCAAATGGTCACCTGACTGCGAGATGTCCTTCAATGGTCTTAAGGATGCTATCACTACAGCACCAGTGCTCAAGGCACCAGACTTTGATAAGCCATTCACAGTCATCAGTGATGCAAGTGGTTTCGGCATGGGCGGCGTATTGGTTCAAGATGGACGCCCCATCGCTTATAATAGCAAGAAGTTCACGCCGGCAGAGAAAAACTATGGTGTGACAGAGCAAGAACTTCGAGCAGTGGTCTACAATTTGGAAGTTTGGCGCCCCTACCTTGAGGGAGCAGAGAAAGTGATCATCATTACGGACCACAACCCGAATACCTTCTTCCAAGACAAGCAAGTGTTGTCCAGACGACAAGTCAGATGGCATGAATTCTTGTCACGCTTCCACTTGGAATGGAAACATGAGCCGGGTCGCACGAACGTCGCGGATCCCTTAAGCAGATCACCAGCATTGTTGCAAGCCATGAATGACAGCATTCAGATAGCAGCAATTACGACTCGCGCTAGGGCAACTGGGTTCTCACGGCCCGCTCCACCCACACGGGGGGAGTCGTCCCTACCACAGGGGAGCGTGGTCGAGGGAGCGGTGTCCACCCACACGGGGGACCCGGCCTTACCACAGGGGACTCAGTCCACCCACATGGGAGGTCAGGTCCCACCACAGGGGACCCACCCGGACGTTCAAGCGCGGGCAACGACACATCATAGCAAGAAGCAGAAAACAGCAGCTCGACCGCGTGATGCAGTTTTTGATCCAGTACGCGCATCGTACGCAGCAGATTCATTTTATGCCAACCCTGACAACGTCAGTAAAATGGTACAGCATTATGGCATATGGTACATCCAGCGCGGCGAATCATTGGTTATATCCGTACCGCACGACTTAGCGTTACGCACGCTCATCATTTCGAATTATCACAGCCCACCATGCAGAGGCCATGGCGGCTTGACCAAGACCAAGGATCTTATTGAACGGCATTTTCATTGGCAAGGAATGTACACCCAAGTGAAGAAGTACATCGAGACATGTGAATTTTGTCAGCGGAATAAGTCTTCAAATCAGGCACCAGCAGGGCCTTTGCAGCCTATTGCTCCACCAGCGAATCCTTTTGATACTATCACGATGGATTTGATTGTTGATCTTCCAGTCGACAAGAGCACCGGCTATGACTCCATCATGGTTGTTGTCGATAAGCTAACGAAGATGGCAAAGTTTCTTCCATGCAATAAGATAGTGACGTCTACGGATATTGCTCAGAAACTCTACAGCCAAGTCTTTGCATTGTATGGCAAACCAGCGCAGCTTATCACTGATCGTGATCCCAGATTCACGGGTAACTTCTTCCGTGAGTGGTGTCGTGGATTGAACGTCAAGCAGTGTCTTACGACAGCGTACCACCCACAGTCCGATGGACAGACAGAGCGCATGAATCGCATATTGGAAGATTATCTACGCAATTACGTCAACCCTCAGGGAGATGATTGGGTCAAGTACCTCCCAAGTGCAGAATTTGCAATCAACAATGCATACCAAGAGAGCATCAGAGCTTCACCATTCTTTCTGAACTTTGGTCGACACCCCACAGCAGTGGAGGGCTTGGAGGCGTTACTTCCGAAAGTAGTGCATAACACGCGAGCACACGTCTTCAAAGTACAAGAAGCCAGCTCTGTGCGTCAGCGTATTCAAGAGCAGACTCGGGCAGCTCAAGCATGCTTGCAAGCAGCACGTGAACGTGAGAAGTTATGGGTGCAAGCCCGTGGTGATATTGAGACAACACAAGAGCGCCAGAAGAAGCAGTATGACAAGCACAGACGTGAAGTTGTGTATCATGAAGGAGACAAGGTTCTCTTATCGACACGAAACGCCGGTCGACGCCGCCGGTCGACGACGCCGGACGACCAAGTTTCTGCCAAAGTTCGTCGGTCCATTCACTGTGCTATCGCGAGTGGGTGATGTTGCCTACAAGTTGGAACTCCCGCCAGGACTCGGTTGGCACAATGTGTTTCACGTCAGTCTACTCAAGCCGTACAAGCCACCCGAGCAGCCAGGCACAGAGATGCCTCAGCCGACTCCGTTACCCCCAGTCATCGACGGTGACATGTATTATGAAGTTGAGGACATCGTTGGGCACAAGGTAAGGTGTCGTCATGTGAACGCGAAGAAGTCCCACGATGATCCGTCTCGCAAAGGCAAACCCCAATACCTCTACTTGGTGAAGTGGGTTGGATACCCAGACAGCGATAATTCCTGGGAGCCCGTATCCAACTTTGCTCATAATGCGGAGACCCGTGCCATGTTGACAGATTATAAGGCAAGGAATGGGTTGAAGTGACCTACACACCCACCTTAGCCTGGCCGGCACCCCTCTTGAGGTGGGGGGGGGGAGCCCAGAGGCCAAAAGCAGCTATACGGTAATTGTACCGTCAGCATGAAAGGAGTAACGCGTAACGGGGAACGCGTTGACTTTCCTTATTGCATATGAATGGGCACATCAGATGGGTCATCCTAAGCAGGTCAGTGACCTTGCATATAACGGCAGCGTCGTACAGGGACTGCAGCCCTGCGTCGATGAGTACCGGTCCACTGGAGGGTCTCATCAGCCGACGGGTGTGTGTGCGTGGCCCACGGATGCCATTGCTACTCACTTACACGCTAACCCCAAGAGCAGCTCCTTGTAGTTGCTAGGACCATGGCTTATGGGAGCGGTCCAGACGAGTCGGGCATCGTCACCAGTCCACGTCTTGTTGGGTAGTTGGGAGACTGATCACCTCACTGCTATTCCTTCATGGCGGAGTAGTTGGTCACTACTCAGGTACTGGATAGCTCAGTGAGCACCCACACGGGCCCTTGTGGTACCACAGGGATCATTGTAGCTCAGTTGTGTTGAGACAGCATGCAGTTGTATAATGCTTGCAGTATGGTCTGTCCGAGGACAGCCAGAGACTTGAGGTGGGGGGAGATGTAACCGCGCTCGAGGTCTCGTTCCGAGCAGCGGCGGTACAATCGAAGGTCAGGGCGATCGTCATTTGATATCTCGTTACCGAGCGTTACTTCAGCGGGTTGGTCTTGACGGCTCAGCAACGTGCAGACAAGAGACTTCGAAGAGACTTCAAGATCAGCGCATGTAATCATCGAATCTGCCTTTCCGTCTCCGTCTGACTCTAATTACATCCCAACACTACACCACCAATGCTTTTGTTTGTTGGGTCAAATATACTTCACCATCCTCTGCTTGAGGATCTAAGCTTATCACAAGTACCTATCAGTAACCCCATATTGAGCACATTAGATCCTTTCCATCATCACTACTAGAAATTAGGCCATTCAGCATCCAAACTCGCGCAACGCGCGCAAGGGCGCAACAACAACTGACAAACTTCTCCTGACCACATTATGTCACTGATAAACCCAAAAATTTTTAAACTAATTCAGTGTCCTCAAAAACTAATTGTTTTCCATGTCAAGTTCAAAATTAGCTTAACATGTTAGCAATTCTTGGTGTTTATAATTTGGTCCATCTAACATTCATATCCTTTGTGTATCCCGCACCATGGATTAAGACTAAGTTGCAGGTATTTCTACCCCAACTGCACCTCTTTGCATTCCTAGAAATGACTATGTATATCAACTTAAACATTCTGGGTCAATTACCCTATGGTACATGCCAGACTGTAGTTCACGGCGTGAAGCGCATGCATTGCAGAACGATAAAATTGTAATCTTCTGGTACCCACAACTTACTCCTGGTCAGCCCAAAAACTTTTAGCACCAGGTCAAAAAAACTCAACATACCTTTCTTAGAGATGTTCACAACACCACATATATGGACAAACACAAAGAGGTCACACAAGCCATATTGGACCCATATATGATCCTATGTAGGACCACTCAAGGTTTGAAAACCGGGTTGGTTACACAACATCAGCCACACATCACATTGACTACACATCATTGACCAGACACAAGCAGTCAATGTCTAGTTTCACACTCGGGAAAACATGGAAGGAATGCCAGGCACATAAGACAAGTCATGACATTGGTCAACACACAGCCGTTCCGATAAGAGGTCTAGATTTCCGCAAGTGCACGACGGTTAAACGAGGCACACGACTCCCGATTTAGCCTTTCTTGCCCTCAACATTAGGGACTAGCCATTAGCGAGTCCGAACGCGACACCTAATCAGCCTTTCTCACCCTCAGCATTAGGGACTAGCCATCAGCGAGTAGCAGCAAAACAAAACCACCAGAAGAATGTGTTCAGTGGACTGGGGAATTCCTGTGTTCAGTGGACTGGGGAATTCGAATCAAATGTCCTTTACCACCATATTGCACCAACTACTGGCTGTTTACACTTACACAATCAATGTCTTTCAAGCCCCAGCTCATGGACACGTTTACGCACGCTGACACATACATCACATATGTAAGCCCATCCACATGCTAGAGTACCTGTACTGTTGCTGATGGTGTCTATCAATACCAGGGTGGGGGCTCCCCAGGGTCCACCCACTTCTTACGGTTGAGTATCACGCTAAATTTCAGCGTGTAAAGGTTATTCATTATTACTCTTGTAAACCTGACCCCCTTGATCTCCAGCCTTAAATTGGGTGACGGACTTCAAAAGAAGCCTTTCTATTGGTTCACCTCTCAACCACTACACTAACTGTAACACAGGAGCATCACTTCCTCTCTCAAATAATATGATGCATTGAGCCACACACTCACAATTTCAGGACCCAAATCATACACAACCTCCCATGTGCACTCAAAATTTCACTCCTCCATCCCAAAGATAGTCTTACGCCTCGTCCCCTTCCAACCGGGATTTCACCAGCTCGCCTTGCGGATGAAACTGCCAAGATTTCTTGGCCTTTCCGAATCCATTCGAATGGATTCTCAAGCATATGCTGCGACTTGAAGGCCCGGTACACAACTGTGGGGCTGTCTCTCCCTGTCGGACTGGAGTAGACTTGTGTAGTGTTCGCTGGCCACCAGTGCCTAGCCCAAAACCACATGTCGGCTTGTCCTCAGCAACCAGAGTTGGGTGGGCACAAAACCTATTGGGTTATGGGCATTCGGCGTATCCCGTAAACATGCAGACAGGTCGTTGAAGTAGGTGCCTCATGCTCCAGTCCGGACGACTGTCTGCTATATTGCACATGCAACTCAATGTACAAAACTAGCATTATGCCCAGCATCTTTCCAAACCAATGTCCCGGCTAAGCGACGACAGCAGCCTTACGAGTTCGATCACAAGCGTGTGCTCACGATCACAATGTAACTAATGTTCGAAATAGACCCCATCCGAACGTGTCTCGAGGTACCTTATGTGGATAGTGGATCCGTATCCTAATATTGTATATCTGAATTTCACCTAAAGCACAAGACGTTCTATAATGTATGTTCACAACACAACAGAATGGGTGGTCACACTGGAACCAGCTGGCAAGCCTGCAAGCTGGTACCGACGACTTTCTGTCCAGCCCGGGTCCCACTGGATGGAACACACATGGATCATGTGGACCGATTTCATATGGATCGGGACTAAACCCCAGACGCATGCGCATGTCCCGTCCAGGCATATAATCTTTCATCCGGCCAATTTGCATTTTTTAATTTGTTTCCTTCGAATCTGGTTGCAAACAAATGAAAATTGGAAATTGGCTGTGGTGAATCCTGGATCCCACCATGTTGCTATTTAACCATGTATATATCGCCCGCGAAATTTCACCCCCCCCCCTAAACAATGGCAAATTTAGCTGGCCACGAGTAACTTGCTCAATCCCCAGAAAGGCACAAGCAGTCCCCGCCCGCGAGCAACCGCCAGTGACCTTCGAAGAGTAACCTTTCCATTTGAACATTCGTGGGCCCCGGGGGGGGGGGGGGTCAAGTCTGATGCGCATCTACATGTGGAGGGATATTCTGTCTGCGACGAATCAGCTTCATTATTGTGGCCACTGTGGCTCACCGGGTGTGACTTGGAGCTTAAACATTTGGCTTAGGGTCGTTGACACATTCTACTGGTCCGTTAGCCCCCCTATGTAAAAGAATTAGCGCGGACGGTTAGCAGCTGGCGTCGAGCCTCCCTTGCGGAGGGTTGTCTTCAATTTCCAGGTCAAGGGGTGGGAGGGTTGTGGGGTTTGATTTCCTCTTATTGTAATTGATCAAAAGAACTAGAACTACGCAACTCTTCTTCCATACCCGGGGTAGTCGTCCCCCCCCCCCCATCCCCCAATCGACGCTACATCCGGTGCCGTTGCCCGGTAACGGTTAGCAGAAAGTACAACCTCATACAAACGCATTGTGTGAAACAAGCAACCGCGCCTGCAGCTGAAGGTGACCTAATGAGACACATAAGCAACCACATTGATGTTGCACAGCATTGCTTTCTGAATCTGTTCAAACAAACTAATGCCTCCACTGACAGTTTTTGAGTGGGGACATCCACTTCGAGATCATGATCATGACGGTGAGACTCGAATCAAAAGTATAAAGTTCGAACAGTTGAGTTTAAAATAAACCACAAAAGAACGGCATGCCTTTGTTTTTTCAGCTTCTCTATGTCATGTATCCAATGTTTTGTCAGCCAGCGCACACGAACATTCCATCCGGTCTTCCTCAGTAAGGCCTTTGACATCACGCTTGTCGTGGAACGCTTATCATATGTCTTCAGAATGCAATCTTCGATTAATTTGGTATTTGTTTTCATGGGGCATTTTAGTATGCATGCATTCTATTTCAATGCCTGTGATAACATATTCAGGTCGGACCAAAGCTCCCTGATCGAAAGTACGATCAGGCCGGCGGCCGGAGAGGTGTTATTAACATAGGTGTTAATGAAAAGGTCTTTCAACTTAAGACCGTTCTTATTGCCACGGTCCTAATGATGGACGCCACCCTTGCCTTGGCCGGACGAGACAAGGGTGTTCAAACAACCTACAGAGTTTCTGAAATTAGTGAAGGTGACAAGCTACCCAACACATATATCCCATAACGTGTAGAAGCTCCTTTTCAGCAAGACGTAGTGAAGTTGCCCCTCCATGTTTTGGGCATCATGGCTGCCACCTTGCTAGTTATCCCACCATCACTAATGACAATTCTAGCACCCAAATCTTAAATGTAATTTGTTATTTGAGGAATCTTGGCCATGCACACGCTGAAAAGGCAAGGGAGAAGGGAAAAAGGAAACAAAGGGTCAGAGAGAGAGAGAAACAGAGAGAGAGAGAAAGAGAGAGAGAGAGAGAGAGAGAGAGAGAGAGAGAGAGAGAGAGAGAGAGAGAGAGAGAGAGAGAGAGAGAGAGAGAGAGAGAGAGAGAGAGAGAGAGAGAGAGAGAGAGAAAGAGAGAGAGGTGGGGAGAGGGGGGTGGAGGTAGGGCGAGGGATGAGGAGAGGGAGGTGGAGGGGGACATATCGAATATCAAATATTAGAGGGGAGCAGACTATCGTCTGTCGATTGAATATGAACAATGAACTTTTGTGTGTGTCTCTGTGTGTGTGAATGTGTGTGTGTGTCTGTGTGTGTGTGTGTGTGTGTGTGTGTGTGTGTGTGTGTGTGTGTGTGTGTGTGTGTGTGTTAAGGAGTACATCATCCTAGTGGACGACTCTTTGGGTTCATTTGCATGTTGGCTTTGAAAGTGCCAGACCCAGCTGGAGTTTTACTGTGAATCAACTACAAGCAATCACTTCCATGGGACCCGCTTCTTAAGCATTGAGATGCCAAAGAAATTGTAGAAATATCTGAACAGGATGCTGAACTACAGTGGAGGAGAAGGGGAAAAAAAAGGTTTCTCACATTTGTTTGTTTCTTACCACCTAGTACTTTCTTGGACGCAAGGTTAAACTACTATCAACAGAATGGTAAGTATTATATCCACATTCTGGGGATGTAAAAATGCTATGGGTCTGCAGGAAATCGTAGAGAGCGGTTGACAAATGCAATGGGAGCCGCTGCACCAGATCTTGTGTGACTTCCCTTGCACTGCAACTCACATTTATTGCAGTTTTGTCTGCAATGCATATGTCCCTTCCCATCAAAATAGAGAACATTGTATACCAGGAAAGAGGGTCACATACACAAGTGGTCCTAATTGGGGAAGGCCGGAGGGAAGTGGGGAAGGTTGATCAGGTCCCAGTGACAATTTCAAAGGGCAAGGGCAAGTGGGGGCCGAGGAATACCAATACCAATATCAAAGTGGGACAAATAGTTCAATGCAGACCTGATTGCCATTCTGTGTAAAGATAACCCAAACGTGTGAGGAAAAATATGCAACATCATGGAAGTCAAAAACATTGTGTCCACCTGTGTGCGAATCAAACTCTTTCCATGTTTTCTGCCTTATACCTTTGCCTTGGACAACTTGGGTCTTGCCTGTATTACTGGTAAGGCATAAATGTCTTGACACCTCTGTGGAAAACCACCAGTGCTAGCAACTCCAAGCCTTAAGGCTCTGTCCCCCCAAGCCCTATGCCCTGCCTGTGCAATCTGCCATCCAAGCCATGTATCCACCCCCGTGCCCAGCCTATGCTATGTGGTTATTACCCCAGTCTCCTTCAAACCCTGTGGCTTGTGCTGAGTGCCTTCCAAGCCCCGCGCATTGCCATGCAAGCCATGTATAAGGAAAGCCACAGCATCTGGTCTCCCATGGGCCCCGAATGTGTTTGGAACGGCAGCGGAGCTTAATTTCAGGGATTACGCGTAAGGGAAATGCACGAGAAGAGCGTTTGCGCTTACTCTTTAAGTTTCCAGAGACAATACAACTTGTGTTATTAGGAGTTTCCAAGCTGCAGGAAGTCAAGGCCATGTGGCCATGCATGTAGGGAGGTTGTGAGGGGTGGGAGGTTCTACAGAGCCCTTCAGGTAAGGACATGCACCAGTGTTGTGTTTGAGCCCATACATCTTCACATGTGTTCTCGAACACTACTGGTGCATCTCCAAGTTGTCAGACTTCACCTACTTGCGTGTTCTTTTCTCTGTAGATATACTTAGCTTGTGTGCCGTGCTTGGCTAAGCATCGGTGGATGCTATAACAGCTGGAAGAGAAGGAGGGCTTACGGACACGGAAAGGGCATTCCATTCATTACATTACTTCATTGTATCTCGCTCGTCTCAGCCGTCAAAGGCAACCGTCTGGTATAACGCCCTGTAACGAGCTACCGAACCTCCAACCGTACTGCGCTTTCGATTGTACCGCTGCTACTCGGGACTTGTCCTCGAGCGCGGTTACATCTCCCCCCACCTCAAGTATCTGGCCGTCCTCGGACAGACCATGCAATAACCAATAAACAGCAACATGCAAAATATCATATGCACTACACAATGGTCCCTGTGGTACCGCGAGGGCCCGTGTGGGTGACCACGTGAGTTATCCTGATCCTGAGCAGCGACCAACTACTCCGCCTACATGAAATAGCAGTGAGGTGGCCAGCCTCCCAACTATCCAACTAGACGTGGTTCAGGGGACGAGGGCCCGTCTCGTCAGGATCCTCCCATAAGCTGTAAGTCCTTCTAGCAACTACCACCAGCTGCGTTGGGGAGTCGCGTGTAAGTGAGGAGCTAAAGGATCCGTCGTCCTATGCCCACACACCCGTCGGCTGATGAGACCCTCCAGTGGACCGGTGCTCATCGACGCAGGGCTGCAGTCCCTGTACGACGCTGCCATTAATGCAAGTTCAGGCACTTGCTCAGGACGACCCAGCTTCTGTGCCAATTCAAGTATCTACTATCGGTAGCACGTACCGTGAGCGTTCACGTACATAATTGATGTGGCTTAGGCTTCCCCCCCCCCCCCCCCGCCTCAAGAGGATGGCCTGCCTGGGAGGTGGGTATCTAGGTCACTTCAACCCATTCCTCTCCTTGTAAGCTGATAGCATGGCACGGGTCTCCGCGTTATGCGCAAAGTTGGATACGGGCTCCCATGAATTGTCACTTGATGGGTATCCAGCCCACTTAACAAGATACAAGTATGTGGCTTTGCCCTTGCGCTTTGGATCATCGTGGTGTTTCTTCTTATTCACGTGGTGAGCTTTCACCTTGTGCCCGACGATGTCCTCAACTGCATAATACATATCACCATCAATGACTGGGGGTAACGGAGGTGGTTGAGGCATCATTGTGCCCACTTGTGTCGGTTGCTTATACGGCTTGAGCAAGCTTACATGGAACACATTGTGCCAGCGGATTCCTTGTGGGAGTTCCAACTTATAGGCAACATCATGTGGCATTCTTTTACAGGGTTCCGTGCCCAACGGTACCCCCACAAAATTTTTCGGTTAGTTAGCGAGATTCAGTCGGGCTGCGGGGTTATAAATGTAGGTTCGAATCGATTGGTCGGATCGCCACCCGGGTTTGTGAGGCCCCGGGACCTAGCACTTGGGAGGGACTTACTGGTCTGCTCCCGGTCTTGCGACCGGTCTTTCGGACGATAACCGGAGGTTGGCTCCGATGGCTTTCAGGCTCGTTCGGCTCCGAGCTGCGGGGCTGGACTCGTGCTGGGTCTGGTGGTTTAAGTGTTATTAGTTTACTAACGGTTTTATCAAAAGGATTTTGTTCTCCAGGATGTGTGTTTTCTTCCTATTGTGTTTTCTTGAAGTCCGTCGGGGTCTTGCGGATCAGTGTTTAGGCGGCTTACGGCTACGTCGCGGCTATTGTTCAGATATTGCTCTGCGGTTGTGAGTACCTAGAATATGAGTATTTTGAGGTTTCTGTGGAGTCGAAAGGTGGTGTGTGTTTGATCTCGTGGCGTGGTTGGTATTCCCGCGGAGGGGGTCTGTATAACGACTAAATTACTTTGATATTTTAATGTTCCCACAGAATTTCTACTATGACAAGTCAATTCTATCAATATTCTTTCACAATAAATACAATTTCACGTGTTACAATGCAAGTTAACGGTTATCACCGGGACGATCAATGGCCTAACTCGGCAAGACAGTGGTGTCACAAAAGCACAATAATACTGCAAGGGCAGTGTCACAATTACGATTCAAATAACAGGTCAAACAGATACCATCCCTATTCGCCGGGGGCCGCGGACAGAGTTCAGTTCTTGGTGCGAGAGTCTTACATGCACGTTGGAAACTTGGAAACAACTGTAAACTTGTGGGCCGGAGGCTGAGCCCCTAATATACACTCCCCTCTCGTAATACGGACAGCCGTATTAACACATCCCATCACCTGATCAGGAGCGGTTAAAACACTGCCAACACATCGATCAGCGGACGGCTAAAAGTCAAAGTTCCTCGTGCCGAGCTGCATGGCACCTACCGAGTACCAAAGTCTCC
The DNA here is from genome assembly GCA_002005505.1 of Botryococcus braunii. NCBI lineage: Eukaryota > Viridiplantae > Chlorophyta > Trebouxiophyceae > Botryococcus > Botryococcus braunii. The sequence continues at coordinate 437,470 of KV908433.1, forward strand.
GCGAACATTCAATTCCAACCGTTGCTTCGAATGAAGTCACCCGAATACACAATTTGGCCCTCAGGACCTAAATCAGGGATAAATACCCCAACCCAGGTACAAAAGGGTAAAGACAAGCGCCATTTTTCCACGACTTTATGAATTGTCAAATAAGAGCCATAATAAAAGCTGTACAAGTCCGATTGAGGGTCGTATACCAGTCACTTTTGTGGTTACGCCAAATATACACATTATCACTTAAATCATTCGGATGGCCACCAATATACACGGTCACACTCCAGTACACGACATATGTGGCATTCTTTCCCCCCCCCTAAAAGGAGAGAAAGTCTGGAACGACTTTCGAGAGTGTTTGTCGAGAGGACTAAAGAGCATAAAGTACAATGCCTATGACATAAGGTACAAATAGTACGGGTATTCAATTCTGTCTTGTACTCACGCATGTAGGAATTCTTTCCTCCCCTAAGGGTTGGTCTTACTACTATCTTCGTGATATCATAATGTATTGAACTTAATATAATTTACTGAATAAGGTACAACATGTACTGCATCAAGTGTACTGCCTATGGTCATCAAGGGATGCCCATTTTACACCACCAGAGTTCGAATGCATCAGATTGCTTCCACCTTGAAGGTGTACATGTCTGATAAAAGCAAGTTTCTCGGGACTAGAGCCGGTGTGACATCCTTTCTCCATCTTTGGGCTTCCAAACCCTCCAAACTCAATTGGTCCAGCCAGATTATTGCTCGGATGCGCCGAGGTATTGCATATTCCCTGTTGATATATCCATGATAGTAGAACGACTCCAATTGTGTCGGCTGCATGCGGCACGCTTGGTCCTTGTCCATTGTTCCTTGAACAGCTCCTTGTACTTCGTCCTTGCCGCAAGGTACTTTGTAGGTATCGTTGTCCATTGCTGCGCGTTGGGAAGGTGATTCATAATGCACCGCCTTTGCGGCATCACCGTTGTTCATCGGGGACCCTTGGCCCATGAGTATAGATGCGCGGGGCTGAATTGCTCTTCGCTTACATATGCCATCCAATTCCAAACTCCAACATTCCCTCAAGATACTGCTTTGGCTCAAGTCCTTTGAAGCAAGCTTCTTCTCATTCACGGTCTTTCTTCGTAGGAAGGATGCGACCTTCAGCACTCTACCGGTAGTGGTATAACTTACTTTAAACATTTTCAATGCGTGCAATACTATTCCTTTTCTAATTATTTCCTTTAGTCCTTTTAGTGGTGGCTGGGATGGTACTTCCCAACGGTGGGTATTGATTCCCTCCAGGTCTTTCCTTTAGAATTTTGGGTAACAAGCGTGCTGCCGTCGTAGTACTCCTTAACAATGTCAAGTCGGCCCTCGTACCATGGTACTGTCCTTGGGCCAAATCCTCTGGTGGCCTTTCGTACAAGTGGCCAGTTGCGGGTCCTTCATTCAATAGGGAATTCTTTGGCGGCAAAATAGTAGTTCTGGGCCCGGCGTGCTATTCGCTAGCATCCTTGCGGCTTGTCCCAGGTCGGTGTCGTTTGTCGGCGGCTAGGTAGTCAAGTACTTCTTCATCGTCCACAATGTCACGAGAGGGGACGGCATCCGCAATCTGGTCACATAAAGGGCATAGCCAGGGTCCCCTGGGTACCCGGGCCAGTGCAGGCTCCAACCAGTCGATGGGGTATCCGTGGTTGCAGAGGTCACATAGTAGCATGGTCTCCTCATCATCTCTTCCCGTGCATACTTGGCACGGTACATCTTCCATAAGCGGCGGGCTGTCAGTACGCATACGCGGTGTAGTCTTAGGTTCTTGGCTGGCCATAGCGGCAGAACGGCCAGATATAGTCTCCGTAGGCGGCGGCAGGTCATAAATCTGTGTTGATTCAATTCCCATCTCCGGAAGGCAGTCCCTGGAAGGGGGTGCATCATCCTCCGGGGTCGTCATGCGGCGTAGGGTTGGTGAAGTTACTATCTCTCCGCGCTGGGTGGTATCGTGCGCGGGTGGCGGGTAAGGTTGGTCCAGGTCCATTTTGTCTCCAGCAGGCGGCATATTTTCCTTGTCAAAGGTCATGGTGTAGCAGCAGTGCATGTGGTTCTTCTCATTATTTTCTTCTTCTAACAGCGGCGGCGGCGGCTCTTCACTGTAGTCTTCTCCAGGGGGCGGCATTAGGCGTAGACGGGAAAGGCAGTCCACATTCCCATGCAAGGTCCCCGAGCGGTGCTGGATGTCAAAGTCATATTCTTGCAGTTCGATGGCGTATCGTGCTAGCTTGCCGGACAAGTTGCGTGTGGTGAGTAACCACTTTAAAGCTTTATGATCTGTTACTATAGTAAATTGAACTCCATAGAGGTAGGGGCGGAATAGCTTCACGGCCCACACTATGGCAAGCAGCTCCCCATCCGTTGGAGAGTAGTTGAGCTCTGCTCCTTGTGAAGTTTTGCTGGCGTATGCGATCACATGGTCACCATCCTCAAGCTCCTGGCCCAGAATAGCGGCGGCGGCTCCGGGCTGCCAATCAGTGTATAGGGTGAATTTCTTGCTGAAGTCGGGGTATCGTAGAAGCGGTGCATCCACTAGCATAGCCTTGATGGCTTCGAAGGCGGCTTGGCAGTCAGTAGTCCAATTGAAAACAATCCCCTTTTTCGTAAGCCGCGTCAATGGGGCAGATATGGCGGCCATGTTGTGCAGAAATCTCCTGTAGTAGTTTGCAAGTCCCAAAAAGGACCTGACTTCGGTCACGTTCGTCGGCGGTGCTGCGTTGAGAACTGCCTCAACCTTGAAAGGGTTGGGTTTTATGCCTTGAGGCGTAATAACGTATCCTAAGTACAACACTTCACTGCAACATAACTCACACTTGGCTGGGTTGGCTCTAAAGCCCACCGCACGGAAGCGTTCAAGCACTAATTTCAAATGAGTGAGGTGGTCCTCGAATGTGCGGCTGTATACCAAACAATCATCTAAATAAATGACACAACGCTTGCCTATTAAGTCTTGCAATAGAGTGTTAACAAATCTCTGAAGCGTAGCCGGGGCGTTACGCAAGCCGAACGGCATTGACACAAACTCGAATAAACCTTCTTTGGTAGTAAAAGCGGTCTTTGCACGGTCCTCTGGGGCTACTGGTATTAACCAAAAGGCTGACTTGCAATCAATCTTACTCAAATATTCCACCCCCTGACCTAAGGAATCTAGGGTCTCATCTATCCTAGGCATGGGGTAGTTGTCACGTCTGGTAACTGCATTTAGTGGACGGTAGTCAATACAAAACCGGACAGAGCCATCCGGCTTGCCTACTAACACAGGTGAACTAGACCAAGGAGAGCTGGAAGGCACTATCACTCCAGCCTCTAGCATTTTGTGAACTTCTTCCTCGATCACCTGATCCTCCGAACGGGACAAGCGATAAGGGCGTGTTTTAATGGGGACCGCATCCCCAGTGTCTATGCGGTGGTGCATTAAGGTGGTTCTTTCTTGTACTATACCTGGGGTAAATACATCCTTATACTCCTGTACTAATCTCTCAATCTCTTCTTCTCTCTTAGGACCCAATTTTCGCATCCCGGTGGTGATTTTTAACATGGGATCGGGGTCCTGTTTCATCTTTTCAGTATTTGTAATCTCTCTCAACCTCTGCATACCAGGATCTTCCTTTCTAAGTGAAGTGGGTATTCGCACGATTATGACAGGCCATCTAGTTGGGCCAATACGAAGCCGAGGACCTGCCGGATCCTCTCCAGGAGCCGTGAACAACTGTACTCCAGGAGGGAATTGCCTGATAATTTCGAGTTGCTCAATAACCGTTGGAAACCAAGGGGCAGAAGGCCACCATGGGAGAACAAGTACGGCACTAGTGGTGAAGGGACTCGCCGTGAAGCATGCAAGGCAATGTTCAACTATGTTACTAATTAAAGAAAAAGGAGGATTGCAATATACACTCATGTGGGTCCAGTTTTGCATTAAGCAGTCGGTTTCGCTAGACCAATACAAAGGAAGTTGAGAGTTGTAGCCTTGGGTGTCACAACATGCGTCGATGTCAAAAGGACCCCACTGAGCTTCAATCTCTTTAAAAATATTAACTTCTAACATCCAGTCCTCAGTTAAGTAGGAATGTGCAGCAAACATGAGTTCCTCCCCCTCGTCTCTAACAAGGGCATTGAAGATCTCCACTTCGGATTCGGACGAGGTGACCTCCTCGTCCCCCGAATACTCTTCCTCAGATTGATCAGTACTCTCTATTTCTTCGTCACTTGCGGCATTAAGGTCCATGTCCTCCTCTAATTCTCCTGGTAGGTCATCTCCGTCGTTCATATTAACGTCCGGTAGATCGGGTACCTCCGGTACCCCACAGCCCGCAGGAGGCCCCGCGGGACCGCCAAGGTCTAGCTCGGGGAGGCGAGCAACACAGTATCGATTACTACTCTTGCTAGCAGGCATAACAGTGATGGGAACCCTTCCCATGATTTGTGGTTCTATTCGGAAAGACATCTCTTGCTTGGCAAAGCTTATTTCAGCGTGGGCTTGAGTTAACCAATCAGTTCCTAAGAGTACATCGTACGAAGTGGCCCCACTAACAAATACATCAATAGGAATTACTAAACCTTCCACTCCCACAGGTAACTTGCGAATGATACCCCAAGGAGTGGACATTTTACCATCTGCGCAAGAATATCTAAGGCGAGAAGGCTCAATCTGGTCCATCAAGTTCAATTGTCGCGCGGCTGACTGTGAAATCATGGTGTTTGTGGCACCAGTGTCAATGATTCCATCCTCAAACACCAAGTCATTAATAAGAATAGGGACAGTAGCTACAGTAGTGTTTACAAGGTGCCTTTGTAGGTTCAATTGAGGGGGTTGCAACTGTGGTGTCCCCTCAGGCGAGTCGCTGGCTGAGGGACCTTCTGAGGTGTCACTGGAAAGCACTACCATTTCAGCTTCCACCTCTCTAGGTCGTGGTGGGTTATTCTGTCGGGCCTGAAGGAAATGGCGGCGTGACTCCTGGAGCTCCTGGATGGACCTCTGAAATTCTTCTTCACTGACGTGGTTCAAATAGGATTGCACGGTAAGCTTCATAGGCAGCCCTTTTATTTGTTGAATAGGCTCCGTGGTTGTCGGCGCGATAGCTCCTGGTCTTCTATACGCGGCGGGACGAGCTACATGAGGTAGGGGTGGCAGTCCCCCTAGGTCCACTGGAGGGCGCGCTGCTGGCCCTCTCGCAGGTACTGGCTGAGGTGCGGCTGGAGTTCTTGGTTCATGTGGTTGATGTTGTGCTGGGGTAGGCCGTGGGGCGGCAGGCCTAGGTGGGTTCCTTGGGTCCACTGTAGTTTGCTCCAGATTGTTGGGGCGACGGCGTAGCGGCGCGGGGTCTGCTTCGGGTGGATTTTCTGCAGGCCTCTTAGTTGCATATATAGGGTATACCGGGAATGGGTCTGTAAACCCATCATACATTATTCTGGCCTGGGGCTGATCTTCCATGGTCCGATCCTCTTGAAATTGGGTGAAATTAGCAGCTGGCGGGGGCCTCTGTAGTTCTGCAATTTGAATTCTCAATCTCTCCATCTCCCTTGTGAGGGTGTCAATTTCATTAGCCGGAGGTAGCGCAGGTGCCTCCCTTGGTGGGTTGATTGGGGCAGTTTGTCTAGGCGGTGCTGCTTGCTGCTGGTTGCGTCGCTCCGGAAAGTCTCGCTGACGCTGCCAATTCCTGTTGTCTCTATTATCTCTATTGTTCTCTCTTTGATTTTGCTGCTGCGGCGGGCGTGTTGCGCGCTGATCCACATTGTCATTGGCGCGGCGGTTCCATTGCTCAATCCTCTCGCGCACCGGTACTTCTGTGTTTTCATTAAGGTACATTCCTCCTAATGGGGCATGCCCAAAGGTTTGCTCATAGTTGGCAGCCAAACGTATAATTTCCGCCAAAGCTCCATTGCCTGGGTATGTCATTTGTACCCTCTCCTTAAGGTGGGGAACTAGTCCTTTCACAAATAATTTTGTAACCATCCTGACTGGTAATGGATTCTGCAGGTATCCCATCAGTTTTCTAAATCTGTCAGCATAACTTCGTACATTTTCGTTGGGTTGCTGCATGCAAGAATCTACTTTGGACATAAGTGTGTCTTCATCAAGGCCGAACCGTTCGAGAAAGGCCTCTTTACAATCTTCCCAATCTAATATGTCATCCTGATTTGCTCGAAACCAAGTATAGGCCTCTTCCCTCATTGCATGCTTAACAAATCTCAATACCCGATCTCCTTCTACCCGGTTAACCTCTATGAACAGCTCAAACGATTCCAGCCACTGAAAAGGATCCTCGGTGGGCCTTCCATAGAAGAATTCTAAACGAACAGGGGCTTGCGCGTCCGCCATGTCAGTGCTTGATGTGGTCCTACCTAGATGGGCCTAACACACACTTAGAGATGAGGCTCGTGAAGTTTCGTTACAGCGGTTGCCTTTACTTACTGTAGAATGTAGTGGCTGGTGCAGTCCTGAGGGCTGTAGGGTACCTGCTCAAACAACAGTGGTATAGTCAGACCCCTCCTAATGGGGTGGACCCACAACTTGAATTGCTCAGGTGCAAACCGAAATTTCCACCCAAACAAGGTGTTCCTTAATTCCTCCTCACTATTTAATTTCAAATATAAGCAGTTTAATGATGGGTGCTTCCACCAATGCGGTAACTCAAGTTTCCACTAACGATGTGCTACTCCTTTGGAACTTTCAAATATTTTTTGCAACACACACAGGTGTACTCTGATTTTTCTTAAAACAGCACAGCAATCACTACTTATCGGTTATCAAACCGTAGCGTCAAATATTCCTACCGTTATGATTCAGATTCCCGCGATCTTTGAGGCAACCGGAACTTCGATAAGGAAACAAAACGACAAACGCGGTGGTAAATTACTCTTACCAAATATTTATGACAAGCAAGAAAACAGTTTACAAGTGCTCAAAGTATACCAATTGTTACAACTGTCTAGGCAGTACAATGGATGATGCGCTATCAACTGGTCTATTCCTACAATACTGTTTTAAAGCTGATTATCGTTGCTGTAGCTTTGATATCAGTACCTGTGACAAACGGAAAGTAATCAGACCCTCCTAAGGGTATACCCAATTCTATGTATTAAACGATGCACCCAACTTTGGACTTTCCTAGTTACAAAATGCAGGTAAACCAGGAGTACTATAATACCTCTTCTAATATATTAACAATCACTTTTTCAAAGGCTCAGGTCAATTGCCAATGTGTTTCTTACAGATTTGTATTGCACTCTCGCGATCTTTGGTGCTGCAAGAACTTCGTTAAAGAAACAGTGAGGCAATCGCGATTGGAAATTTACTCCCTTAGTATATATGTAAATCAATCAGACAGAAAGCAAGGGCTCAAGGTATATATTTTGCTTCAATCAACTCTGCAGGACAGGTGGTGTTGTACAATAAAGTGCTCTATGCCTACTGTGTAGTATTACGGCTGATTTTTGTTGCTGTTGGTGTGCTGCTGGTACCTGCAACAAAATGAAAGGAATCAGGCCCCTCCTAAAGGGGTATACCCAATTCTAGGTATTGAGGTCCTGAAGCGCAACCTTGGACCTCCCAAATAACAAATGCAAAGAACACTAAAGTACTTTAATTCTGCTTTTAAAATTATGACAATAAATTCTTCGGACTCTCAGATCATGTACCACTGTATCTCTGTAGATTTGTATCAAACTGTCGCGATCTTTGGTGCTACAGAACCTTCGATAAAGAAACAATCAAGCAATCGCGATTTGCAAGTATGGTCTAAAATATTTTTAAGATTAAACAAACAACAGCAAGTGCTGCAATCAATCAAATTGTCTCAACTAACTGTGCAGTACAGACGATGATGTGCTATAAACTGAACTTTCCTAAAGTATGGTTCGCTTCAAACGGTAATGCTGATGCTTCTGCTGTCAACTCCTGCGACAAACGGAATGCAATCAAGCCCCTCCTGAAGGGGTATACCCAGTCCTATATGCGGACAAAGCTCAACTGATTCAAGTTACGGTACAACTTTGTACAAGAACACGGCAAACTCTGCGCAGAAAGACCAGATTCGAAGAGCCTAGGGTTAACAAACTTAACACGCTAATGACTCCCTGGACGGATCGCATACAGGGTCCGTGCCCAACGGTACCCCCACAAAATTTTTCGGTTAGTTAGCGAGATTCAGTCGGGCTGCGGGGTTATAAATGTAGGTTCGAATCGATTGGTCGGATCGCCACCCGGGTTTGTGAGGCCCCGGGACCTAGCACTTGGGAGGGACTTACTGGTCTGCTCCCGGTCTTGCGACCGGTCTTTCGGACGATAACCGGAGGTTGGCTCCGATGGCTTTCAGGCTCGTTCGGCTCCGAGCTGCGGGGCTGGACTCGTGCTGGGTCTGGTGGTTTAAGTGTTATTAGTTTACTAACGGTTTTATCAAAAGGATTTTGTTCTCCAGGATGTGTGTTTTCTTCCTATTGTGTTTTCTTGAAGTCCGTCGGGGTCTTGCGGATCAGTGTTTAGGCGGCTTACGGCTACGTCGCGGCTATTGTTCAGATATTGCTCTGCGGTTGTGAGTACCTAGAATATGAGTATTTTGAGGTTTCTGTGGAGTCGAAAGGTGGTGTGTGTTTGATCTCGTGGCGTGGTTGGTATTCCCGCGGAGGGGTCTGTATAACGACTAAATTACTTTGATATTTTTAATGTTCCCACAGAATTTCTACTATGACAAGTCAATTCTATCAATATTCTTTCACAATAAATACAATTTCACGTGTTACAATGCAAGTTAACGGTTATCACCGGGACGATCAATGGCCTAACTCGGCAAGACAGTGGTGTCACAAAAGCACAATAATACTGCAAGGGCAGTGTCACAATTACGATTCAAATAACAGGTCAAACAGATACCATCCCTATTCGCCGGGGGCCGCGGACAGAGTTCAGTTCTTGGTGCGAGAGTCTTACATGCACGTTGGAAACTTGGAAACAACTGTAAACTTGTGGGCCGGAGGCTGAGCCCCTAATATACACTCCCCTCTCGTAATACGGACAGCCGTATTAACACATCCCATCACCTGATCAGGAGCGGTTAAAACACTGCCAACACATCGATCAGCGGACGGCTAAAAGTCAAAGTTCCTCGTGCCGAGCTGCATGGCACCTACCGAGTACCAAAGTCTCCGCGAACATTCAATTCCAACCGTTGCTTCGAATGAAGTCACCCGAATACACAATTTGGCCCTCAGGACCTAAATCAGGGATAAATACCCAACCCAGGTACAAAAGGGTAAAGACAAGCGCCATTTTTCCACGACTTTATGAATTGTCAAATAAGAGCCATAATAAAAGCTGTACAAGTCCGATTGAGGGTCGTATACCAGTCACTTTTGTGGTTACGCCAAATATACACATTATCACTTAAATCATTCGGATGGCCACCAATATACACGGTCACACTCCAGTACACGACAATCACCCACCCGCGACAGCACCTTGAATGGACCAACGAACTTTGGCAGAAATTTAGTGCTTAGCACACTTCTGCGACCGGCATTTCTTGTGGACAAGAGAACTTGGTCTCCTTCCTGATACACGACTTCGCGTCTGTGTTTATCATAATGCTTCTTTTGACGCTGTTGTGCCTCTTCAATATTGCCACGGGCTTGAACCCACAACTTTTCACGATCATGTGCTGCTTGCAAGCACGCTTGGGCTGCCCTGGTTTGGTCTTGAATACGTCGGCGCACGTCCGTTGCTTCTTGGACTTTACACACATGTGCCCGCGTGTTAGGAATCACTTTGGGTAGGAACGCTTCCAGCCCCTCAACAGCATTGGGGTGGCGACCCAAATTCAGAAAGAATGGAGAGGTCCTTATGCTCTCCTGATATGCGATATTGATCGCAAATTCAGCACTAGGGAGGTACTTGACCCAATCATCTCCCTGTGGATTGACATAGTTACGGAGGTAGTCCTCCAAAATGCGATTCATTCTCTCAGTCTGGCCGTCTGACTGAGGATGATAAGCTGACGTGAAACATTGCTTGATATTAAGGCCAGAACACCATTCACGAAAGAAATTGCCAGTGAACCTTGGATCACGATCCGTAATGAGCTGAGCAGGCTTGCCGTACACGGCGAACACCTTACTGTACAGCATCTCAGCAATGGCGGTTGATCCAACCGTCTTGCGACAAGAAAGAAACTTTGCCATCTTGGTGAGCTTGTCAACAATGACTAAGATAGAATCATCACCAGTGGTCTTGTCTACTGGTAGATCAACAATCAAATCCATTGAGATTGTATCAAAAGGCTGATCTGGTGGAGCAATAGGTTGCAAGGGTCCGGCTGGTGCCTGATTTGAGGACTTATTCCTCTGGCAAAATTCACAAGTATCAATGAACTTCTTCACTTGCGTGTACAATCCATGCCAATGGAAATGTCTTTCAATGAGATCCTTTGTCTTTGCCAAACCTCCATGTCCTCTGCATGGCGGGCTATGATAATGTGAAATGATCAACGTGCGCAAGTCGACATCGTGCGGTACCGAGATTACAAGCAACTCACCGCGTTGGATGTACCAAATGCCATCTTGTTGTACCATCTTGCTGACATTTTCAGGATTAGAATAGAATGAGTCGGCTGCGTACGCTTCTCGAAGGCGAGACAAGAAGTCATTGGCAATAGACGGTCCCGTAGGAATCCGTATGGGGTCAAAAATTGAATCACGTGGTCTAGCCACAACTTTTTGTTTCTTGTTAACATGCGTAGACTCGCACCCCGAACTACCAAGGTGGGTCCCCTGTGGTAGAACCCGACCTCCCGTGTGGGTGGACTGAGTCCCCTGTGGTAAGGCCTGGTTCCCCGTGTGGGTGGACACCGCTCCCTCAACCGCGCTCCCCTGTGGTAGGGAAGAGTCCCCCCGTGTGGGTGGAGCGGGTTGTGAGAACCCTGTCGTCCGAGAACGAGTCGTTACTGCTGCAATTTCAATGCCAACATGCATGGCTCGCAATAGCGCTGGTGACCGACTTTAAGGATCCGCAACGTTCGTGCGTCCCGGCTCGTATTTCCATTCCAGATGGAATCTTGAAAGAAACTCATACCAGCGGACTTGTCTTCTAGACAACACTTGCTTGTCCTGAAAGAATGTATTCGGATTGTGGTCTGTGATGATAGTAACCTTCTCAGCACCTTCGAGGTACGGGCGCCAAACTTCCAGATTATAGACCACTGCTCGTAGTTCTTGTTCAGTCACACCATAGTTTCTCTCTGCAGGCGTGAACTTCTTGCTATTGTAAGCAATGGGGCGGCCATCTTGAACCAATACGCCACCCATGCCAAATCCACTTGCATCACTTATAACTGTGAACGGCTTATCAAAATCTGGTGCCTTGAGCACTGGTGCCGTTGTGATTGCATGTTTCATGCCACTGAAAGATACCTCATGGTCTGGTGTCCACTTGAAAGGTACCTTGGGTTTGGTGAGACTATTAACGGGTGCAGCTATCCGTGCGAACCCTTGAACAAACTTCTTGCAAAAGTTGGTTAATCCCATGAATTGCCGTACATCATGTACATCAGTTGGTGTGGGCCAATTACGGACGGCCTCGATCTTTGAATCATCAATCTTGATACCATGCGGGCCGACAAGGTGCCCAAGGAACAGTGTCCATTCCTTCAGCCACGAGCATTTCTTCATCTTTGCATATAATTGATGCTCTCGTAACTTCTCGAGCACAAGTCTGATTTGCTTCATGTGCTCCTCCAACGTCTTGGAGTAAATTAGGATATCGTCCATTTATACTAACAGAAACTTTCCCACGTATTCCTCAAAGATCTTATTCATGACGGTTTGAAATGTGGCGGGGGCATTAGTGAGCCCAAACGCCAAAACTTTGAAATTGTATTGACCAAATGGTGTACGAAATCCCGTCTTGGGAACATCCTCTTCATTGATGCGAATCTGATGATATCCCGAATGAAGATCAAGAGATGACAAGAAACTTGCATTTCCTAGCATATCTAGTGTATCATCGATGCGAGGCAATGGTGCTCTATGCTTTACAGTCACCTTATTCAATTGCCGATAGTCGACTACCATTCGTAGATTACCATCCTTCTTATTTACAAAGAAGCAAGGGGCTGCAAAGGGAGAATGTGAGTATTCAATAAGTCCCTTCTTTAGAAGACGTTCTATTTCTTCCCACATTGCTCGCTTCTCAAGTTGAGAGTATCTTGGGAGATAGCCTGGTTTGGGCTTGTATCCAGGTTCAAGCTCAATTACATGATTAATTCCACGATCCGGTGGTAAACCATCGGGTAGCTCATCTGGGAATCTGTCTGAAAATTCATTCAATAACTCCCGTAAATCTTTAGATAATGCATCAAGGTCAGTCCCGTTAGAGTCCGGTTTTTCTAATACAATTGCACATAAGATGGCTTCATCTGATTTCAGCCCATGCGATGCCATCATGGCTGACAGACTTAAAGGTTTTCCAAGCACATGTGAGATATCTTTGTCACCAAGGTGGAAGGTATGTGATTCTCTTCCAACCCTCAAAGTCACAATCTTTTCATTATAGTCAAGTACTGCACGTGACTGCAAAAGAAAATCATCTCCAAGATAGATTGTTGGCTTGGACAAATCAGCTACGACGGCTCTTACGGCCGTATTCAAAGACCCAAAAGAAATAGGTACAGTTGCCATTCCTTTGACTTGCAAGGTGGTGCCATCAGGTCCATAAGCCGAGAGACTGACTTCCTCGATTTTGAGGCCGCATGATTCAGCAAAGTCTGTGCTGATAAAGCTTGGGGTTGCTGCTGTGTCCAGGGTAATGTCATGCTCTAGCCCTGCCACACGCCCCCGAATAATCATAGTTATTCTCGGTGGGACCTTAGTTGAAAAGTACAATTCTTTCACTTTTTCTGGCTTTTCATTCTCATGCGATGATTCTTGTGCATCTTGCTCAACTGTCATTGAGGCCAAATTAACTTGCACATTTGAGCCAGAAGTGGGTGGTACCTGCCCACGACCACCACGAGCATCACGGCCCCCACGGGGAACGAAACGGCGTCCGCGACCGCCATTATGGCCAAAGTTGTGATGGAATGTAGGGATTTCCCGGCATTTCTGGACATTTCCCTTACCCCCTAGCCTAGGCGCACATGTGGCGCACATGTCGTACGAGCAACGCGAGTACGCACGTGCCTAGCGTCTAGCCTTGGCTTCCTAGCCGTCGAATTCCATTGGATAGTTATGGACGTTACTCTCATAGTAGGATTCTAGGATATTTTCTAGATACTATTGTAGAGGTTTGGTGGACTAGTGCGCTACCATTGGAGGAACGTGAACACACGATCACGAACCACGGGAAGGAACGGATAGAGACGTAAGCCACGGGAAGACACGCACTCAGGTAATTTGGAAGCTTAGTAGACCACAAGTAGGGAGTGGAAGCTCCGTGAGGTGGGGTTACTTGTAATTGGAAAGAGCGTCCAACTTGTCGGCCATCCGGCCTTGTCTCTCTCTCTCTCTCACAACTTGGAAATTCTCCCTAACTTGTGCATTCTACGACATCTGGTATCGGCGAGATGCCGAATTGTTCTCTGCAAGTCTTTCGCGTGGTGGAAGGAGGAAAGTCGTAGGAGGGAGATCGTTCGATGGAAGGTCCTAACTCTCATATGTGGGCCGTAGATGTCACCGCCCTCTTCTGGGAAGTTTAAAAACCTTTCTTCGGAAGAAAGAGAATTTTTGGAAGCGTTGGAAAGCTCAGGGGAGCTGGTAGAGGACTTGATGGAGGGGGCATCTCGCGATCCGTCGCCCGCTCCGTCCACACCAAAGACAAAGAAGATCAAGTTGACCAATAAAATAAAGGAGCAGTTATTTTTGGAATTTAAGGAAAAGCTTCTTGCCGAAAGGCAAGTTGGAGGGGATGGGGTGGAGGAGACTCCTCGCCCTAGTGGACAAGTAAGAGCAACTCCTCCTTCTTTGTTTTCGGGAAAGAGGGGATCTTTTTGCTATTTTGCAAGGAAGTTGGAAGGCTATGCAAAACTAACCAATGTGCCTGCAGGAAAGTGGGTGGCCTTGGGAGTGCAATTGATGGAAGAAAGACCCACAAAAGTTTGGGACACACATGTAAGGAAACTAGAAAAGGAAGGGATACATGAGCATACATTGGAATGGAAGGATTTCAAAACTTTTATGGTTAAAAGATATGATTCCACAGACACAGTGGCCATTGCCAGGGCAAAATTAGACAAAGTCTTTCAAGGAAATGAGACTGTCGAGAGATATATTGAAAGATTTATGTCTCTCTTAGCAGATGTAGAGGTTGACTATCAAATAGCCATGCAAGACCAGTTACATCTTTTTACCAAGGGTCTTAATACTCCTCTCAAACTTGCATGCACTGTGAACCCTGCAACAGGCAGTCCTTTCACTGATCTGGAAGACATTTGCACTTATGTTGTTAAATATGAGGCAAGTCTCAAAAGCACATATGTGGATGCACAGGGACCCAAGAGGAAGAGGGTCTACACCCAGACACCTCAAGTGGCAGCAGGAGTGGTGGAACAACAGCCCCCTGCACCACCTTCCTTGGGTTTGGTGGGAGCACCCCCTTTTGGGTCCGGGAGAAAAATTGATTCTAGAACCTCTATTCCAAAGGATAGGGAATGCTATTTTTGTCATAAACTAGGCCACGAGTCATGGCAGTGTGTTGCTAAAAAGCAATATCTAGCTGCCAAAGCTCAAGCTAGTGGGCACACCCCATCAAATTTTCAGCCTGGATTCTATCCGAGGCAAGGAAACAATCAACCAGTGGCAGCACCACTGCAAGGTGTTTCACCTCCCTCACACATTGGGCCTAAGGGATTTAACAAGGGAAAACATTGGAAAGGGAAAGGGAAGGGCAAGGGCCCTAAACAAGATTAGTCATGAATGAAATTTGTTTTTCATATTTAACTTTTCTTGTTCAGAAGTCCTTGGGAAGTTGGAATACACCTCTGATTGTTCCTGGCAAACACAAAGCTGAGACTTGTATTGAATCTTTTCTTGCTGAACGAAAAGAAAACTCACAAGTCAGTGCATGCTTTGTGATAGGCCAGAAGGTGTGGAAAAGTAGGAGTTTCTTTTTGCGGTTACGCTCTCGCGCAAACCTGAAAATTCTTGCTAGGGGCTCAAAAGGGGAATGCTTTTCTTTTCAAGGACAGCAATGTACATTTCCTTTTTCCTTTGTTTTAGCTTATGCAGCACCCAAAGCATCTTGTCAGTTGGGTTCAACGTCAAGTGCTGCACCTCTTAACCTCACATTTCCTGTCATGGCAAGGGGACAACAATGTAAAGCTTTAATGGACACCGGGCCACACACTCTTTTGTCCGGGAAAAAGTTTTGCAAGGTTTGAGGTATAACAAGAGGACTTCACCCGTCACACTTGCTGATGGGACAGTAACACACACAAATGGGAAAGTGGATTTGAGTGTCCGGTTTGCTCCATCTATCATTACGAGACACTCC
Organism: Botryococcus braunii; assembly: GCA_002005505.1. NCBI lineage: Eukaryota > Viridiplantae > Chlorophyta > Trebouxiophyceae > Botryococcus > Botryococcus braunii. The sequence goes on from KV908433.1 coordinate 452,975, forward strand.
TTTCTTGTGTGTGACTCAATAATGGAAGGAATTGACATAATTTTGGGACAGGATTGGCTAGCACCACGACATGCTAATGTTAATGTGAGAGCTGGCAAGGCTCATATTAGACACAATAACAAATGGGTCTTGTTAAACAAACATGGAAAAGGCTTGGGAAAGAAGTTGGGATGGGGAATCAAATTAGGAAACACCAGGAAAGGGAAACGGATCATTGGAAAACCTGCTTGTTCAATGTCATGGCCAAGGATGAACATGTTGGTTGGGATGAACAGGAAGAGATGCCACCTTTGGTGGATATGGACGACCCCTCGACGGGGTCATCCGGGACTTCCTTACACAACTCTGCGCCGGGGATACCTCGGGCACGGCCCCGGATATGGAGAGTTGCCTAGAAGTGGAGAAGGAAGTGGAAGAGGAAGAGGAAAGGGAGAGGAAAAGGAAGAGGAAGAGGGAGAATCCGAGGTCACCACGGATAAGCCTTCGGACCCTCTAGAGGAAATTTGTGCTAAAAAGCCTGAGCGGCTAGCACACTTGCTCCGGGAGTACAAGGACATTTTTCCAAATGGGCTACCAGGACTACCCCCACACCGACAAGTCTATCACACTATTAATGTGCAGGAAGGAATAACTCCTCCAAACCGTCCTGCTTACCGCTTGTCCGTGGAAGAAACTGAGGAATGTGAGCGAACTGTGGATGAACTACTTTCTAAGGACACATACGCCCCTCATGTTCACCATATGCTTCACCGGTCTTGCTTGTGAGGAAGAAGGAGGGCACATACCGAATGGTTATAGACTACAGGGCATTAAATAAAATCACCATTCATGATAGGTACCCTCTCCCTCGCATAGACGACTTGCTTGATAAACTTAAAGGTGCTAAGATTTTCTCAAGTCTGGACCTCCTCAGTGGTTATCATCAAGTAAGGCTAAAGGAGGAAGACATTCCTAAAACAGCGTTTCGTACACCCTTTGGGCTGTATGAGTTCTTAGTGCTTCCTTTTGGACTCACCAACGCCCCCGCTACCTTTCAACGCCTAATGAATGAAATCTTTCATGATTTCATAAGGGAAGGGTTTGTGGTAGTGTACCTTGACGATGTTCTAATTTTCAGTCGGGATGAAGAGGAGCATTATGCTCATCTTCGGAAGGTGTTCCAACGCCTTCGGGAAAAGGAATTGTTTGCAAAACTTGCCAAATGTGAATTCTTATGCTCAGAACTCAAATACCTCGGGCATATCATTGGCAAGGATGGACTGAAAGTGGACCCCCAAAAGGTGGAGGTAGTCAAGGATTGGCCCACACCCCAAAACGTCACCGACGTGCGTAGATTTTTGGGGCTTGCAAATTATTTTCGAAAATTTATTCAGGGGTTCAGCTCACTTGCTGCACCTTTGACTAAACTGTCCAGTAGCAAAAGTTCTTGGACTTGGGGAAAGGAGCAAGATGAGGCCCTTGCGGCTCTCAAGGATGCATTAATACAGGCACCCATACTATCACTGCCAGACCTTCGTAAACCCTTCCAGGTAATTTGTGATGCGAGTGATTTTGGGGTTGGCGCTGTACTATTGCAGGAAGGTCGAGTCATTGCTTATTACAGTAAGAAGCTCAATAGTGCAGAAAGGAACTATTCTGCAACTGAGAGGGAGTTACTTGCTGTAGTGTATGCCTTGACGGAATGGAGATGTTATGTCCTAGGGAAACAAGTCACTGTCACCACAGACCATAAGTGTAACACTTTTCTTCAGCAACAGGTTGGTTTAAGCCCTCGGAGGGCACGGTGGGCTGAGAAGTTGCAGGAGTTCAACATTCTTTGGGTTTGGGAGCCTGGAAAGACTAACGTTGCGGATGCGTTGTCCAGGAACCCAGTCCTCCAGGGACAGCTCCAGGGACAACAGCAGCGCAACGTCTCCACGGAGCCCAACCCCGGGAAGGGGACCAATGCAACCTCGATGGATGGGGACGGGAGGGCCCGCTCGGGCTCCATCACCCTCGGGTCTGACGGGTGTGACACCTTCTTGGAATTGTTGAAGGGTGCTTACGCACATGATTCGTGGTTGGGAACAAGGGCAAATAGGAGAAAAGTTCACTTTACGGACGGGGTTTGGGAATTTGGAAGGGAGGGAAGAAAATATGTGCCTGCATTTTATGAAGTCCGGGATAAGGAAGGTCCAGTTGCTAGGAATCTGCGGCAGGACATATTGAAAGCTTTGCATGAACCTCCTTCTGTTGGTCATCCAGGCTTTGCGAAGATGTATGATCTAGTGAAGCGGGACTGGTGGTGGCCGGGAATGGCGGAGGATGTGCGGGAGTATGTGAAGTATTGTGATTCATGCCAGCGGGTGAAGGCCTCAAACCAGTTACCCGCAGGACTCTTACACCCTTTACAAATCCCCACAAGGAAATGGCAAAGCATCTCAATGGATTTCATCACGGGACTGCCTAAAAGCAAACACGGGCATAACGCAATATGGGTAGTGGTTGACAGGTTGAGCAAATGTGCCCACTTTGCCCCTACCACTACCAATGCAGATGCTTATGAAGTTGCTGTTCTGATGAGGGATAAAGTATGGAAGTATCACGGTTTCCCTGAAGAAATTGTTTCGGACCGAGATCCTCGGTTTGTGAATAATTTCATGAACACACTTCTAAGTCTGACGGGGTGCAAGCCGGCTCGAACTACGGCATATCATCCTCAGTCAGATGGTCAAACGGAACGGGTGAATAGGATCTTGGAAGATTTTTTGAAACACTATGTCAAGGATAACCCAAGGGAGTGGGAGGATTACCTTTCAGTGGCGGAATTTGCCTACAACAACTCTTGGCAAACTTCCCTAAACTCCACACCCTTCAGGTTAACATATGGGCAAGATCCAAATATACCGTTTGCGGTGGGACACATGGAGGGCACTAAGGTGGATAGGGCTGATCTCTTCATGAGAAAAATGCAAGACAAAATCACCCTTGCAAGGAAGTGTTTGCGTGCAGCTCAAGACCGTCAGACGGCCTATGCCAACCGGCATAGGAGGGAGGCCATCTACCAGGAAGGGGACTATGTCCTCCTTTCAACCCGTGCGGCCCCCACGCTAACTTCAAACAGATTCAGCAAGCTGCAACCCAGGCACGTGGGACCCTTCAGGGTCATGGCGGTCACGCCCGACAACGTTAACTTCGTCACACTGGATCTTCCGGACCGGCTGGACATCCACCCCCGCATAAATGTCTGCTATTTGAAGCCATACTGGACACGTGAGGAGGCGCAGTCGCGTGGATACTGCCCCCCAAAAGTCATCACCAAAGCGGATGGCACCACTCACCTGGAGTGGGTAGTGGATGCACTAGTCGATCACCGGCTGTTGCACGACAAGGATGGGTTCTCCTACCATTTTGAGGATGGCACACCCTTTCTCGAGTACCTTGTAAAGTGGGCAGGCCATGGGGCCACAGAGGACTCATGGGAATCTCAGGAGGCATTCGAGACCCATCCCGGGCTGGTTAATACCTATCATAGACTCCAGGGGCTCGCCCCGCCCATTTGGGACCAGGTGGCGCTGCGCGACACCTTCCCTTGAACGGGCCCCTCCGGACGGTTGTCCCCCTCATTCCACTTGTGGAGTTCCCACCTGGTGTCTGGGAATACATGGGACGGGACCTATGGTAGGGACTGTATATCTTGTGTACTTTGGGACAAGGGACGGGGTAGGTTGCCTACCTCGGTATGTGTGGCATGAGGCCTCATACCGCTTCGATGCATTGAACTCGGGGTTCTGCATTCAGGGATGGGAATTGAAGTACACATGGCGCGCAACCGCAGTCTGCTTAACTAGCACTTGGGACGTGGGCTTGAAGTACAGAAGTGACTTGGAACCCTTGGCTATGGGCTACTTGGAACCCTTGGATATGGACTACTTGGCATCTTGGGATGGATTTCTTTCTATGTACTATATGTGTACCTTATGTGTACAGTATGTGTACAGTATGGACAATGTATCATAAAGAAACTGTGTTGTATGGATAGCCACTTTAGGAAAGCATTGTGGACTGAGCTACACCTGTGTCATATTTATCTTGTTCGGATTGTTTATCGGTTGTGTCACAAGCATTGTATTGCTTTAATAAATAATAAATAGGGATGTGTCAATAAAGGCGGACTTGGATAGTTCGAAAGGAATAAGGCGAACGTTCGTCGTAGTTCGCCGTAATTTATCGTAATTTATCGTAATTATAGTACCGTGTCGTATCGTATCGTACAGTATTGTACTTAGGACTAAAATAAAGCACACCTAATAAATAAATTAAAAAAAAAAACAAAAAAAAAATGGACGCTTTAGTCAATTGCTTGGGATGATAGGGGAATAACTTGGAGGCGGGGACCCTAATGTAACCCATTCGGCAAGGGTCTAACGGCGCTGGTGGATGGGCCGTTCGGTGACGACCATTCCCTTATAATTGTGGTCTACTGTATGTGTGTATGTGGCTGCATGAGGACATGCAGGAATTAAGGGGGGATGATGTGATGGAATGTAGGGATTTCCCGGCATTTCTGGACATTTCCCTTACCCCCTAGCCTAGGCGCACATGTGGCGCACATGTCGTACGAGCAACGCGAGTACGCACGTGCCTAGCGTCTAGCCTTGGCTTCCTAGCCGTCGAATTCCATTGGATAGTTATGGACGTTACTCTCATAGTAGGATTCTAGGATATTTTCTAGATACTATTGTAGAGGTTTGGTGGACTAGTGCGCTACCATTGGAGGAACGTGAACACACGATCACGAACCACGGGAAGGAACGGATAGAGACGTAAGCCACGGGAAGACACGCACTCAGGTAATTTGGAAGCTTAGTAGACCACAAGTAGGGAGTGGAAGCTCCGTGAGGTGGGGGTTACTTGTAATTGGAAAGAGCGTCCAACTTGTCGGCCATCCGGCCTTGTCTCTCTCTCTCTCTCACAACTTGGAAATTCTCCCTAACTTGTGCATTCTACGACAAAAGTTGTCATCTCTGGGCACATCAAATGTATGGACGCCTGAACGTCCACCCCCTTGGCCATAGCCACGGTAGCCCCCACGGGGTGGGTACGGTTGATCAAACCTCCCGCGCCCCCTGCCATAAGGGGTGTGGTGCTCATCAGACCCATAAGGGCGTTTACTGCCTGCGAAACGGCCACGAGCTCTGCCACGTGAGTCATTTCCACGTCGACCACCATCATGCTTAACGCCTCGAGGATCCCTTGTTTGGTTAATCCAGGATGTACGTCGCAAGTACTGAATAATATCCTCAAGTGGAGGGTCATCATGTACTGAAAATTGGCCCTCAATTTGATTGATAATGAATCGTGGTAGTGCATTCTTTAACGTTCGCACTAGGTCCATGTTGGACCTCTTATCAGAAATGCGAAGTGAGAGGCTCCAAAATCGGTTAAGATAATCACCAAGAGTCCATGAGCCATCCCATGTTAACTTCTCGAGCTTAGCCGTGAGAGCTTGTGCATCTTCATATGAGAATGCAAATTGCTTCCGTAAGGCATCATGCATTTCCACATAAGTTGGGACTCTATTAAGACTTGCTTGCAATGCATCAATTGCAATACGGGCATCACCCTCAAGCTTGCTTTTCAACAGTAAGCCCCATTCATTTCCAGGAGTAGGCAAGGTCCTCCCCGATAACAAACGTAATGCTGATTCAAAATCTGCCAGAAAATTTGAGACACGTGGACCAGTACGCTTGCCATTATAATTTTGCAAGGCTTGAATATCCTTAAAGCCTAGGGTCTTGCCCGCTGGGCCTTTACCTCGATAATACTCCGGGACAGGATCATCGTACCCGGGTTCTTGATCACCAGGACCACGTGCTGGGTCAAACGGGCCACCTGGGCCACCACCCCCACGTCTTGGGTTATTATGATTATTACCTGGACCATCATCATCATTATTATCATCACCATCATCATCACCATCAGGGGGTCCATGATTATTGCCCCTGGCCCCACTTGCTTGAGATCCATTGAGGGGAGCAATATCTTCATTCTCGTCTTGCTCATTATTTTCATCCTCAGGCTCATCAGCTTCATCATTAGGATCGGTATTTCCACCAGACGGGTCATTTTGGGAATCTGCCCGAGCATGAACATATGGTGGAACCTTTGCAAATCTCGTGTGTGGTGTAAAAATTGGACCCTTTGTAGGTAGCATGCCAGGGGTATTAATGGGTGGGATACGGCCCATAAATACTTGAAAATTAGTGTCATACCCCATGGGCCTTGTGCAGATGCCTGGGATTGCCATGAAGGTGGCTCCTTTGGTTCCCGACCTGTTCATAAGCACTTCGGTCTGAGCCTCTTCAAAAGATGAATCTTCTCCATTAACTTTCTCTTTAGTGCCATCTTTCTCACCAAGAGTGCCTTTGATGAGGCTGAGTTTGGATTCATCATCCATAAGTATCCAGGCAAGGGGTTTCATGCTCTCAGGCTTCATGAAGAGCGCAGACTTGTACAAATTTTTTACCCCATCTGCGAAGAGTTCCTTTGGGATTCCAAAAATGTACTCAAAGGCTTCGGTGTAAGCCGGATCAGGAGTCTTTTAGCGAAAACAGTCTTGCTGCAAGTAATAGTCATTTGACTCATCAGTGAAATTCATGTATAAATCCCAATCAATGGGTCTTGCAACTGGCCTTTGAACTGGAATCGAGCCGTCAATGACTGTTTTATTTGTTGCAATCCACTTGCGCAAAATAGATGCGGGATTCCCATCCTTCAAGAAGGTAAGGCCGTATTTTTCCCATAACTCTTCACCATAACGGCCTGGATTTATCAAATCATTCATAATTTCTTCATTCTCAAACCAGTTCGGTCCCACGTCATGCAGCAAGTGGGCCGACGCAAATTGCCACACGATCGCTAACATCATCTTTTCGAACAAATGGGCGTCGTATGCGCGCGACTCGAAAACTGTTTGGTCATTGACATTATTGGATTCAGTTGTTACTAAATGCGATGTGGCCCAAGTATTGGCATAGTATTCTGGCTCACACGCTTGCCATAGGCGCTGTTTCGCCAACAAGTGCTTCCTTTGAAAGCCACGCACTGTGAGGGTGTACTCCTCATCATATTTTATATCGAAAATCTTTTTTTCTCGGACATTTGCCGTAGTAGGCAAGAACCCAAAGTTATAGCCCTTATAGACGTCAGGCCACGAACTTGTCATCGAAACCCAAATGCAACAACCTCAGAACCGATACCAATTATAACAGCTGGAAGAGAAGGAGGGCTTACGGACACGGAAAGGGCATTCCATTCATTACATTACTTCATTGTATCTCGCTCGTCTCAGCCGTCAAAGGCAACCGTCTGGTATAACGCCCTGTAACGAGCTACCGAACCTCCAACCGTACTGCGCTTTCGATTGTACCGCTGCTACTCGGGACTTGTCCTCGAGCGCGGTTACAGATGCGGTACACACACATTACCCAGATGCAGCTTCCATGCATGTACAGATACATACATCATTTAGTTTCGAGTCCTCGTTGATTACCACACGCAGAAATCAAGGCTTTCTTTTCGCAGTTTTTGTTTATTGTGGATTGGTGATGGTTCTGTTTTTTTTCACTTTTTTTGTTACGTGCCATTTCCCTTTTTTTTGGGGGGGGGGGGGGGGCGGTATTTTGTTGTTTTTGTTGTTGTTATTGTTGCTGTTGCTGTTGCTTTTGCTGTGGCTCTTGATCTTGATGGTACTGTTGTTCTTGATGCCGCTGCTGTTGTTGTTGTAGCTGCTGCTGCTGCTGCTGCTGCTGTTGTTGTTGTTGTTGTTGTTGTTGTTGTTGTTGTTGTTGTTGTTTTCGTTGTTGTTGCAGCTGCTGCTGCTGCAATTATTGTCGTCGTCGCCGTTTTTGTTGCTGTTGTTGTTGCTGCTGTTGTTGTTGTTGTTGTTGTTGTTGTTATTTTGTTGTTGTCGTTGTTGTTGTTGTTGTTGTTGTTGTTGTTGTTGTTGTTGTTGTTGTTGTTGTTGTTGTTGTTGTTGTTGTTGTTGTTCTTGTTGTTGGTCTTATTGTTGTTGTTCTTGTCATCGTCGTTAAGAGATCCCATTGGAATATTTTTTGTGAGAAAGCTGAACAACTCCCTGAACAACTCCAAACAGTAGTGCAAACTCTCTAAAGTGCTCGGGCTTTCAATAAACCCGGTCGGCAAAGGAGTAAATGTATCAGTCAGACGGCAGAATGTTGTTCAAGTGGGTGCATGATCGGTAACGTTCCACGGTAGGGGTTTCTGAACCTCTTTTCTGCCCGGCTTGTGTCTGACTGCGGTTGTTGACTGAGCAGGATAGCTGCGCACTGAAGTGCCTCGATACACCCCAATGTGCGGTGTTCGTGTACTGCAACTCCACCGTTGCATGTTCAGCGGCTGGCGGTACGGCAGATCCCACGTTCCAGAGGCCCTCCCAAGACTTGTCATGCTTCTTTGGACCCTGTGCTTCCTGCTAGAAGACTCCAACAGGCCACCAAATGTTTTCACACATCTCAGGTTCGAGGTGATCTGCACTTTCTAGCTGTCACAGATCTGTGACTGCTGGAAGGCGCAGATCATCAAGAAACTGAGATGCAACTGCATTGCTGTATGAAAAGACTTGGCTCCTGCTGGAGTCACTGTTAATTAACAAAGGGTCTCAGCGCACATGTACTGCTTTAGTAACTTGCAGTGCAGTGCTCGTGTTAGGGGGTGTCACCTGAAATTTCGAAACTGATGGACACTTTTTTGGAATCAAAACAGTTGCGGCGACCTCACCTTGAACCCGAGAGGTTATAAATCATTTGTGATCAAAACCTATTTCAGGGCAGGGAAGGGGGGCTTAATCCCGAACTTCGAACTGCTGTCTTTCCCAAGTTGTTTTAGTGCTGCAGACCTCGGCATATATAATGACATGCTGTGTAACCGCGCTCGAGGTCTCGTTCCGGGGAGCGGCGGTACAATCGAAGGTCAGTGCGATCGTCATTTGATATCTCGTTACCGAGCGTTACTTCAGCGGGTTGGTCTTGACGGCTCAGCAACGTGCATAGAAGAGACTTCAAGATCAGCGAATGTAATCATCGAATCTGCCTTTCCGTCTCCGTCTGACTCTTATTACATCCCAACACTACATGCTGCCCAATGCTATTCCAAAAGCATAACAAACGTTTGACCTTTTCAGTCCATTAAGCACTGATTACAATTGGGCTAAGGGTTACCAAGAAAAAGATTGATAGCAGAACCCGTGTTACATTAAGTGGCTGCTTTGTGGAACAAGTGTGCTTTGGGAACAGCAAACAAAAGGCCTTTTGCAGTTTATCAAGTTAAACATTTTAAGCGTTTAATTTTGGGACAAGGGATCGAAACAATTTAATTGGGCCCACAAAAAGGGGGATATCAGATTCATTATTTCAGCGAGTGACTGCCCGGCAGAACATTTGTGCTTTGGGAGCTGGCTCAAACTCGAAGTAACTACCTATAGGGAGCTCCCTTGGGGGTTGTGGTCTCCACAAGCACTAAGTACTTTACAGAGATGTAATGTAGGACCCTCGACGGTTGACAGGCAAGAATTGGGAGGGATTGCAGAGGGGGAGGTGGAGAAAGCGTGGGTACTTAGCGAGGGTCCCTTCAGCCCCTCGGCCTCCCAGGCCCAGCCTTCCCCTCCCGGCCTTACTCTCGGTATGCCCCCCCCCCCCCCCGCGGCAACACTGCCGATACCAATGTCACCCTCAGTACACACACTTGGCTGTCAACTTGTAGGGCGTGCAACAGTACACGCGGGCTTGACTTAGGAAACATATGAAACATGTTTTGTTGCTGTCTGTGTTGAGTCTCTGTAGTATAAA
>KV908433.1:467822-472822 GCA_002005505.1 Botryococcus braunii
GGCATCATTGCAGCCCACCTTGCTAACTATCCCCCTGTGACTGTGGATAAATATCGAAATCAAATCCCATATATATTGTGACAATTGAATAACATGGCCATGCAAAGGGTAGAAGAATGCAGGAACTGGGGGGGGGGGGGGGGCGAGGGGGACAGGAGAAGAATTGTGGGGGGGGGGAGGGGGAGAGTGAGAGAGAGAGAGAGAGAGAGAGAGAGAGAGAGAGAGAGAGAGAGAGAGAGAGAGAGAGAGAGAGAGAGAGAGAGAGAGAGAGAGAGAGAGAGAGAGGGACAGAGAGAGAGAGAGAGGGGGGGGGGGGGCGGAGAGTAAGGGATTGAGATAGAGATAGAGAAGGGTGCATTGTAGAGCTAGGGGAGATATCCTCAGTTATTTGATGAGCAAACAGCTGTGTGTGTGTGTGTGTGTGTGTGTGTGTGTGTGTGTGTGTGTGTGTGTGTGTGTGTGTGGTGTGTGTGTGTGTTTGTGTGTGTGTGTGTGTGTGTGTGTGTGTGTGTGTGTGTGTGCGGGGGGTGTGTATGTGTGCGTGTGTGTTTTTTTTTGGGGGGGGGGGGGGAGGGGGTGGGGGGTTGGGAGATAAAGTGGCAAGAAGAGTGAGTTGATGCATGCATGCTCTCGTGCTCGAGCTGGGCAGAGTGGGTTAATGAGGACCCATTTCCAAACCGGGTCTGTCTAGGCATCTACGCAAGATTGCAAGAGTTAACAAATTATTTACCAGTGTTGGTTTTTCAAATGTTCTATATTGCTATTTCTACTGCACAATAACAATGTGCAGAACGCTCCCAAAACTGTTGTTAAGGGCATGGGTTTTGAGTGCATTATATCTTCATTAAGAAATCTAAGCGGTTCGGATGTTTTCACACAGATCAGTCAATCAGGCGGAATGGATTCAGCCTTTATTTTCATATAGATGACAGCAAATCAGAAGCACGTGCCGTTGCGGACGACTTGTAGCTATTTGGATTTATTTGCACCGAGATTGTGAACGGTGACAGACCAGGCTGGGGTTCACTTTCATGGGGCCCCCTGCTTTTGAGTACAAACATTCAGCCGTGAATATGAGAAACTACTTCACATAATGCTGAAATGAAGAGGACGAGAAAGGAAGAGGAAAAGTTTCTCATATGTTTGAGCTTCTTTCCACTGAATACCTTCCAAGTACGGCTTATAAAACAGCAGAAAGGAAAGTATAATATCCACATTTCTAGGCTTCTCATTACGTCATGTGTCTGCAGGAAGCCGTGGAGAGCGGTTGACAGGGACAACTGGAGCCGCTGCACCAGATCTGGTGTGACTTCCCTTGCACTGCAATTCTGTCTTCACATTTCTTTTCCCACCTAAAAAGGGGATATTGTGCCTAGGACTCAGGCCAGGCAACCAAAGGCTGGTCAGGGCCACTGCCTGTTTAAGATGGCAGGGCCAAGAGGAGGGTGAGTGATAGAAACAGAGGCACAAACATTCTAATGCTGTCTCGATCTCCAATTCCCATTTTGCGTCGAAGCAAATTCAAAGAAGTGGAGGGTCCTGAAAGTTAAAATCGTTGTGCTAGTTTTCACAGCATGTGTGCCAAATTTGCTCTTTCAACACTTACTTCTTGCAACTTCGCCTTGCACTGCATAAGCCTTGCTTGCACCACTTGTACGTGTTAATATTTTAACACCCATACGAACAGCAAACCAGAGCAGCTTCCAACCCCGCCCCCTCCTCCTAATAGTTCCATGCGCTGTGCCTTCCAAGCCCCCTGCACTGCCTTGCAAGTCATGTTATGGTATTCAGCAGCGTATGGGCTTTAATGAATTATCAGATGTTTGGACTGGCTGAGGAACTAGATTTGGTGGGGAGGGGAATACGTGAACGGGCAATGTACTAGAAGAGCGTTAGTTCTATGTACATTTGCAGAGACTTTAAAACTCTGTCTTGAGTGTTTATAAGGTTCCAATTTGCAGAAGAACAAGACCATGTAGGAGATTTAGAGGGCATTTCTAGGGATTTCTAATATGCAGAAGAACAAGGCCATGTAGAGTGGTACAGAGGGGGGGAGGTAGGGAGCCCCTCAGGTCAGGACATGTAACAGGGTTGTATTGGAGCACATTGCATCTCCACATGGACAGGCTTCTCTTCATATGTTCCTATCCTTGTAGAAAAATTTAGGAAGTTCGTCAGGATTGTGTCAGGATCAGTGGATATATGCATGTGGACGGTTTGCAGGTGCTTGTGACGCTCTTGGTGCATGCTCATGAAGCACACAAACGCTCCCGTTCCCTCCTCTCTCTCTCTCTCTCTCCTCTTCTCTCTCTCTCTCTCTCTCTCTCTCTCTCTCTCTCTCTCTTCTCTCTCTCTCTCTTCTCTCTCTCTCTCTTTTCTCTCTTCTTTTCTTTCTCTCTCTCTTTTTTTGTTTTTGTGTTGTGTGTGTGTGTGTGTGCGTGCGTGCGTGCGTGTGTGCGTGTGTGTGTGTGTGTCCCCCCCCCCCCCCGATTCCCCATTTGCACATATTCCTGAGATACAACGCCTCGCCTGTACAGCTCGCCTGTATAGCTCTGGATCCAGGCATCCTTTATTTCTCTGATTCATTTTTGATCACCACACGTACAAATAAAGTCTTTGTTTTCTGCATCTCTCCTGGTTTGGTGGTGTTTAGTTGTTGTTTCCCTTTGTTTGGGGGGTAAGGGGGGTTGGGTGGGGAAGGGTCTCTGGCCTTTTTTTGGGTGGAACTAGAGTCTGTGAGAGATCCATTGGCAACTTCATAGTGAGACAGCTAAACCCTGAACGACTCGAAATGATAGTGCCCACCCTCCTAAGCGCCTGATGGGTAACGTTCCACGCTTGCGATTTTTTCCTTCTGTTATGCCCGGCTTGTGTCTGACTGCGGTTCTTGACTGAGCAGGATAGCTGCGCTCTGAAGTGCCTCGAGACCCCCAATGTGCGGTGTTCCTGTACTGCAACTCCACCGTTGCATGCTCAGCAGCCGGCGGTACGGCAGATCCCATGTGCTTGGAGCCCCTTCCAGGACTTGTGATGCCACATTGAAACCTGCGGGAAAGCACAAGTTCACTTAGAACCCGACCTTCAATTGCATTGCTGGTTTATTCCAGAAACTTGGCGCTTGCTAGATTCGCCGTTAAGGGACTGTAGCACGGCCTGCAGTGCTTGTAGGGCACTTGCAGTGCATCGACCATTTCATGGCTGGTTATTTGCTGGGAAGTTTTCGAAGTTGAATCAGCAGAGTTGGAGTGCTCCAAAAGGCTTTGAGCTTCAAGGACCATTACCCCTGATACTGAGGGGTACCTCCTTAAATTTTTACATCTCAGAAGAGCATTTCAGCCCAAGGCAGTTGGACTAACTCCTCAATCTCCAACTGCCCAGTGTTCACAGCTGTTACTATTTATGGGAACATAGACTCACATGCATGCCCAAATCTTTTTAGCTGCAAACAGATGGTTGGCCTCTGCAGTGTATCAAGCACCGAGTTCTTCTGGGATGATTGGTTCGAAGACAAAAAAAAACAATTGATAGCAGGATCTTTCTTTGTCTGAGGGGCTGCTCTGTACAACATATCTGCTTTGGGAACAGCAAACAAAAGGACATATATGCTTTTTCAAGTTAAGATCACTTTTGGGACGAGGTAGCAAACACAAAGATATGATAAAAGAAACAATCATTGTTCCATCTAGTGACTGCCCGGCAGAACATATGTGCTTCTGGAGTTGGCTCAAACTGGCAAGTAGGGAGGGGTGCGGTCCGCACATGCGTCTTGCAGAGACATGATGCACGACCCTGAATGTTTCAGTGGCAAGTGTTTGGCGGGTGTGCAGAGGGAGAGGTAGAGAAGGGGTGCGTGCTGAGCCAGGGTCCCTTCAGTCCCTCAGCCTCCCAGACCCAGCCTTCCCCTCCCGGCGTCACTCTCGGTATGGCCCCCACATAACTGCTTTGCTGCCCTTGCGGGTGCCCCTCACAACTTGCCGCACCTTACCCTGTCCTAAAACTGAAGTCGCTCAGTTTGCCCCTTACTTCACTGCTGTTACAAGTGTCCATATCAATGCGCCACTCATCGCCCCTGGCTATCTCTGTCTGTAATAGTCGGTTCTCATCACGTAAAGTTCCCTTTCCTTCATCACTCTCGGTACTGAGTACCAGCCGTGAGGTCCATTCTTGGTTAACCCCCAAGTCCCCCCCCCCCCCCTCTCCAGCGGGAACAAGAGAGAGAGAGAGCGAGAGAGAGAGAGAGAGAGAGAGAGAGAGAGAGAGAGAGAGGGGGGGGGGGAGAGAGGGGGGGTTGGAGAAGGTGGCGATCAAAAAACCAGAGAAGCCAGGTCTGGGTAAAGGTGAGAACAGGCATTGAAAACAAGCGCGTGCTTGTGGAAATCTCGTCAAGTTATCATTTTTTCTTTTTTTGGGGGACGGAAGAGTTGTTTTTTATATTGGGGTTAGTTATCAGCATACCCTTCATTGGAACACATCTGCGACCTTGTAGGAAGCGCACGCAAGGGAAAGGTTTCTAGTTGGTTAACATATCAAACATATTTTGAATGTATTTTTGTCATACCTACATCTCATAATCACACTGTCATAACTACATCTCAGAGTCACGCTGTCCAAGGTCAAGAAGAATAAAGTGTCTTTACCGCGTGATTTAGCATGGTAAAGTGCACTTGCAAGTTTTGCAGGCATCTGCACTGAGGAATCCATTGAAGACGCTACAGCCACGACAGGCGGTACAGCCACATACCGTTGGGCTACCACGTCAAAAAATGAGGTGATCGCATTAGCGAGTATAAGTGCATGCATATCTAATTCTGAGCTTCTAATAGAAGATGGCAAAACGGTAGCTAAAATTGCACCAACCTATTTCTGCTTTCATCTCAACGGTTTCAATTCTTTCTCATTTGCTGGGCTTTAAATTCTTCACAAACACACCACACACACACACACACACACACACACACACACACACACACACACACACACACACACACACACACACACAC
>MVGU01000501.1:0-55000 GCA_002005505.1 Botryococcus braunii
AAGTCCAAATATATTTTTTGGTCTGAAATGTACATTCCTGGCGGGTTCTAAACTGTTTTTGTAGGCCCATGCCAGGGATAAGCAAACACATTTAATGTTGTTCAGGCAAAGAGCCGCAGTTGTACATGGTTTTCTGGGCCATGATGAAGTCTGGATTTCGAGCACTGAGAGCTCGAGAATTGAGGAGCGCTGAGAGCTCAGCAGTACATTCGTACACGAAAGGGGTACTGCAGCGTGCAAGGGGCAAGTGTGGAACGACTCCTTTGCGGTGCAAACTCCAAACAAAGGCAACATGCGTCGCCCCATTCTACATACAGTGCATAAATTTTCTCTCTTTGATTATATCGCTTATCGTGTCATGCACGATTGCTAGCTCTGAAGGCATGTATGTGATTGGAACTCCGTATGTCCATGCATTCGTCGTGGGACCCTTGACGTGCTCGCAAAGCTCCTCCAGCTTGCACTTGCTCGAGGTGCATTGGGACATGGTGTCTCTCCGACATCCTCACAAGCTCCTCCATGCCCTCCAACCCTTGCAGGGAATACCTTTGGAACGTCTGGCCCGTCATCAACTGCGTGTGCTGCCAGACGCCTTTCCAGATGCCGTTTCCTGGAAAATAACAGAGGGCGCTCTTTACGTATAGTTAGAGAACCTTGGGCTCCGAAGGCACCTTGAGTTCACAACGTAGCTCAACTCCTATGCACAAACGTGTCTTGCATTATTCACCCGCCATAACCAGAATTGCCCAATTGCGACTCAAGCCACCTGCAATTAGTGCCAAAAGCCGGGGCTGAAGCTGGCCCTTTGTGCCAGCCTTTTGCCCCATCAGTTGTGGGTTGGCTGTTTGCTATCCAGCGCTATATCTATTGGGCCTATCTGGGATTGGGCGATGAACTACAGCCTGTGGGGGCGTGCTTTGTAGGGGACGAGGTTGTAATTGAGCGTTGGTATGAAGACCGCTACAACTTCACGATCAGGGTAGTGAAAGGAGAGGGGCTCCCTGAGGAGGCTCCTAAGGGTACGAGACCTTCTTAGATACACTTCACTTCTTATATGAGTGTTCCTCGACAAGCTTTTTGTGCTCCCTCAAAATTCTTTTCCAATCCCCGCTTGTTCTGTTTCGTACTCTCTTGTCCACTTCTTGTCTGCGGTAATTCTGTCTTCTGCTGCATCTTCTGTTGTAGAGGCCGCCTGGATTGTATCAGGCCATGTTCGGCCCTCACCTCGCTCTTTCCTTCTCTTTGAACCTATCCAACTCTGTCCTGTCCTGTCTCGTCCCGTCCCTTTGGTCTGTTCCGTTGTGTTCGTCATGACATGCTTGAACCTGTCTTGCCCTGTCCTGTCCTATTTCTTCTTGGAAGAAGCTATTATCCTCTGGCCCGCCTTGTACTGAACTGCCAGACTGCTCTACTATGAGATGTCCCATTCATTCCCGCCTTCTGTCCCGTTACATCAGTTTCTGCTTCTTCTTCTCCTCCCCCTCCCCCTTCCCCCTCCCCCTTCCCCCTCCCCCCTCCTTCTCACTCTTTCCTGTCTTTCAGTCCTGTTCTGCCCTATCATATTGTCGTCTTCTGTTTGTCCCATCCAGTGGTGTCTTTCTTACAAATAGTTTGAAATTATGTCAAAAGTGTCCTTTACTGAAGTCCTGCGCTGTCCTACCCTATGTTTGTCCTGTCCCCACTTGCGGTCTACCATGTCTCGGCATAACGTCGTTCAATCTGCTATGTCCCTTCCTGCCCTGTCCTAATAGACCTCGGGCGCGCGCGGGCGCTCGTGCGTGCGCGCGCGTGTGTGTGTGTGTGTCTGTGTGTGTGTGTGTGTGTGTGTGTGTGTGTGTGTGTGTGTGTGTGTGTGTGTGTGTGTGTGTGTGTGTGTGTGTGTGTTTCCGTGTTTCACCCCTGCCCCCCTTTTGGATTCTGTATTGTCTTGTTCCATCATGTCTTGCCTTGTACCAACCTGTACCAACCATCTTCACTTTCTAGACTGTGAAGGTTGCACAAGTATGAAGAGGGAGCCTCAACTGTGTTTGCACACTCGTGTGACAGTCTCTTCTGCTGCCCGGTCTTCACACAAACACACTTGCTTGTCTTGGGAACAACCCCCGCCTGTCCTTCATGAAAGGAGACTCATCTTTGCCGTTTGAGTAAACGGCCATTGTTCGTGAAGTAAAAGGGTCTTTGTTCGTATAAGTACAAGCCTCATCTTTCATTGACTGGGCTGTAGGTCGCAAAAGAGGCGCTGCAAGCAAAGCCAAAACAAAAGGTACTGCATGTGGCCTCCAACTCTCCAGTGTTTAGATAGACTTGTAGCAAGTGTTGTCCCTCTCAAAGGGAAAGGAAAGTGCACAGTAATTACACAGGGATTGATCCCTGTCCTAGACCCCATGACGAATCGTTGCTGGCGTACCGATCATTTAGCCATCCGAACGATTGAACCTGGTCTTTTGAAAAACTCGGCTAGTTTTCCCTGGCCAGGAGGAATAAGCCATGCCAAGGTAGTCTTTACTAATGTTCGGGGAATATGGATAATCTTTGGACATCTCTTTTGGTTGGTACGGGTACAAAAGGTCGTCACAGGATTCCATGCATGGGTTGACTATGTATTTGCAAGGTCCTGTAACAAATTGTCACTCTGTGCAGTCATGTCATGCGTGATCACATTTATTGAATGTCTGTCCAGTGTCTGGTTTCGTCTGTCCATGGAATGTCTCTAACTGTTTTTGGATATCACGTGTCCGGTCTGCCTGCACACAAGGGGTTTAGTTTCGTGCTTCAGCTCTTCAGTGTTTCGGCAGGCCTTCGGGGAGCTGTCGCCCGCTGAAGACATACTGTATTGTGGCATAATCAGACATGGCCTGTCCTTTTGCCCTTGGTATGCGTGCCCATGCTTGTGTATGTTTGCGAAGGCATGCGCGTCTGTGTGCAAGCACATGTGCGTGCCGGGTGGGTGGGTGGGTATGTGTGTGTGTGTGTGTGTGTGTGTGTGTGTGTGTGTGTGTGTTTGTGTGTGTGTGTGTGTGTGTGTGTGTGTGTGTGTGTGTGTGCGTGCGTGTGCGCGCGCGTGCGCATGTAAAATGCTTCCCTGTTAAACTCGAGGAAGATATTCCCTGCACGTTGCCTTCTTGTATTGGACGGCACGGTCATCTTTGGGGGACTTTGATGCTCTTTTTGCCCTGGTTGGGGGGAAGGGGAGATGAGACTTTAATGCTCTCTGGGAGAGCTCTGTCCCTAGTCGGGAGGGTGGAATTAAAGTTCCAAGACCTTTTTTTGGGAGACCATTTTGCCCTGTTGGAGGGAAATGAGCTCCACACCCATTTTGGGCATTGTTTTTCCTGGGTGGACGGGAGAGCTAGGTGGGCTGGGCGAAGGGCGTGGTTGGAAGGCGAGAAACCTTGGGAGGGTGAGGGGGGTCGGTTGAATGGCATGGAGCCTTGAACCATTGGAGGGCGTTGCAGGAACAAAGACGGGTTCGAAAGCAAAGGAGACCGAGGCGCAGCCTCCACCAGAGCCTGAGGAGGAGGAGGAGGAGGAAGACGAAGATGAGGAGATGGAGGAGGAGGTAGAATTGCCGGAAGGAGATTCCGAAACCCCAGGCCCTTCAAGTCAGACGAGAAAGAAAACCCGGTAAAGTTTGAGACGGCGTGCCCTGAGTAAGATTGACACCCCCTGATTTCTTTATAGTCCAGAGCCTTCGAAACCATTTTATGTCATCAACCTTAGTGTTCGCAAAAGCATCATTACCAAAACACCAGTCTTCGAGGAATCTTTGAAGTTGGCTCATCTGTTTGTTGGGCATTTTGGTGTGTCGGCAACGACATGCATCCACCAAGGAGACCCCCTGGCCCCACTTCTTTTTGCTCTGGCGATGCACCCAACTGGGGGGGTCCTCCGAGCTGCATCACTATCAGGAAATTGATTTCGATGGTCAGTACTCCGATCCAGCCCAGCTGGTCCTTATTGAGGGCCTCAATCCAATTTTGCCTAGGCTGTAGCTGCTTGGCAAACTCGACAGTGCGTCGGCATGGGGCCACCTGACAGGTGACGCGTGTCCGTGTCTGCTTGGCAAGGGCACCACTGCCTGCGCTGGGGCCCTGACAGGTAGGGGGCTCCCCATTTGTGGGGAAAGGCTGATGATATCTAGACGGTCTGGCCAATGGGTTTGAGGCCCCTCCCATCATGTTGCCATGTGCACTTCATGCCCCGCTCAGGGATTAGAGCTCATGAGCTGATCAGGGGTGCATCATGCATGGGGCACCATAAATGCCAGCATTATCAATTGAGTTCAGTCTCACAAGCCTCAGCTTTTTGTGTTAGAATAAGAAAAAATGCCTTTGTGTCAAGTGAGCCGCATATCTTTTTCGAAATCGCTAGTTTTTTTACTACATGTCAACCTGACCACCCCACTGCGGCACCCGCTCCCCCGATGCTGGGGCTACCCATTGGTTGGGATGTACAGGCTTTTGTGAGTGTCTTAGTCTCTAGACCAGGGAGGACGCGCGTGTGAGAATGCAGGTATGGTCGACCATGAGGGTTTGGGCCCTGGTCATTGTCGCTAACTTGTTTTCTTTCAATCGCAAAATAATGGCCGTGGTTTGAAATAGCACGTGCTTAGCCGCAATTTAGTGGTTCAATTGGGTAGAGAATTGGGAGCCCCTCTGTTGTGTATTGAGAGCGAGAACATAAGGTACGGGATCTGCATGCGCGGATGTACGTATACGTAAGTATGGGAGCTCTCTTTCATTCACACCATTGTTTTTGGACACGTCACTTAAATTGAATAGAAGGGGCATATGATGTGAAATGAAAACGCCTGCTTCAGGACTCAAAAAATGTTGTTATATATTAGGAGACCTGGAGAGGAAGTTCTTTAGGGGGAACAGGAGTTCATAGCCTATCATGCAAGTACAGATCTCAATCAGTGAAGTTCAAAGAACCACGATGGAGATCCTATCGAGAGTGTACACGTGTAGGACAGGTGTAGAAGTTACAGCATAAGTCTGTATTTCGTGGGTGTAACAAGTGTACTTCACACACCTAGGATGTGGTGATAAAGTACACTTGTCAGCGGTGATCTCCGATTGTGCATAACGCACGATCAGGCTAGGAGGGGCAGGTCACCAGCGTAGTCCTCCGACAGTTGGAACTTCGGCTTTGTGTTGCATGGAGTCCTTTGAGTGTAAACACTGAAGGACCTGTCTGTGACCTGCAGGAGTGTTGCTCTCACAGATATCATGGTATACTTGTGCATGTGAGCTGCGTGAGAGAATATCGGTAAGGCCAGGTTAGAGCATCGGTAGTGTTAAGTACATGATAGTTAATAAGTGTTAATTAGTGCCATTTAGTTGTAAAGACTGAATAACATTCAGTACTGGAGGTTGTTGTTTTCTGTCTGTTGAGACAGTGCGAGCTGCATAAGTGTAGTATGTACATGGTGAACAACGGTAAGAACACCTCCTGATAGAAACTTTACATGAGTGGAAGACATTGTGTTGTTTAGTTCCTGGTGTAAATATGACATTGATAGGAGAGCAATGTACATGACTCCTACAGGTGGTCAGTTACGAGGAAGGCGTCGTAACTGATGCGACACCCCCAAACAAAAGGATTGTGCAAAAGCAAGTTAGCCTGTACTATTTTTCGTGATACTTTTAATTGAGGCAATCATTTTCCGGAAAAATACCAGTTTCGAGTAGAATAGGACTGTGGCTATGATTAATAATCGAGGGCGCCGCCCCATATGCGTGTACACGGTGTATGACGCGTTTCCGTACCGCCTATCGATACAGCCACTACAAGTCAAGCTTGGGTACCCTATATATATCGAACTGATGAAGGCATGCAAAGGTGCTTAATTAAGATGATCAAGGGTCCAATAGAATGCGTTTGGAATGTATATTCAACGTGATGATCGGCAATATTTCTTAATATTGGTGGTGGTGTAGGGCTGCTTTTTCCCAAAAACACCGAAATCCACCGATAATTGGCATTCTACTGCATGTATATACTTCTCTTGCCACACCCGAATATTTCCTTTTTAAATTTAAACTTTCACAACTAGAAGCTCTTGGTAAGGGCTTACTGTGCTCCGTAGATCAGCGGGATATCCTCCCCTATGTACCGGTTGACAGAACAAAAGGTGCGAGTGCGTGCACCTGTCAAAAACAGGGCGATTTTCAGGAGGGCAACTGTTCAAAGGGTCGTCGTTACAAGGGCCATGTGAATTGTACAATTACAAATATAACTTGATACTTTGCTCTCAAGTACTCATGGTCTTAACCTACATTTTCTACCAATTTCAGCTTCAGCCAACCCAGCGTCTGCTTGCAATGCTCTATTCTTTAAAAAAGGCGTTTGCACAATCCTTTTGTTTGGGGGTGCGAGTGCTTAAGTGACAGATACTTACAGTTGCGAACAGGTAATAAACAACACCATGTAGAGACAGTTGGAACTTCGTCTTTGAGTTGCAATGTAAACACTAAAGGACCTGTCTGAGACCTGCCGGAGTATTGCTCTCACAGATATAATGCTATACTTGTGCATGTGGGCTGCGCGAGAGAGTAGCGGAGGTTGTTGTTTTCTGTCTGTTGAGACAGTGCGAGCTGCATAAGTGTAGTATGTACACGGGTGGGCAGCGGTGGTCAGTCACAAGGACGGCGTCGTAACTGATGCGAGTTCTCAAGTAAGTGACAGATACTCACGGTAGCGAACAGGTGCTAATTCTACAAATACAGACATAACTCCAACACAACACCCTTCTACCCAATCGGGTAGGAGGGGCTCGCAGTAGCCGCGTTGGGTGTGGCAGATGTTGAAATTTCACGTGCTGTGTCACATTCCATTTGGAAATTGCCAACTTGACACACCCGCGGGCCCGCATTTTTGATGTTTGGGGAGCGTGATGCGAGTTCAGAATACCGTCGTCCTGCTACTCCCCAACTAATTAGTTATAACTGCCCGGATTGTGCAGCAAACATTGTTGCGCCCCATCGATTTTTTGTTTTTGTTTGTTTGTTTGTTTGTTTGTTTGTTTGCTTAGTTTTGGTTTTTTTTTTTTTTTTCTCTTTGATGTCTTAAGTGGTAATCTGTAAGAACAGTGGGTCCTTGTACCTCATTGTATGGTGAAGGGAATACCCAGTGTCCCAGATTCGTACACGGGGGCAGGCGATTCTGTTTTGCCGGGTGTCCACGTCGCTGCTCCACATGGACCCAGGCAGGAATCAGCGACAGAGTTTTCAGGACGGGTGCATACCAGCTGGGACCAGCCTTGGGGTTAAGCCAGACTGGGTGGGGAATTTGAGTTTTGGTGTGCACCCAGTCTGGCACCGGGTTGACGGGCATCAGAATGGCTTCTAAACAGACTGGTACAAGACTGCACACATACCACGCTGGGTCCAGGAAGGGAGTGTAAGCTGCCTTCAGGATGGTACCAGGCAAATCGGGTTCGGGAAGGATACTAAACCAACTGGCCCCTGCTGGGCTTGGAGCCAGACTGGGCCGGGAATGAGTGACCAGGGCTGGCACCACGCTGGTACCGCCGGCCGGCGCATTTCTTGTCCGGTGTTAAGTCGTACCAGATGGGACCAAGATCTAGATGGATCAGAGACCCATTCTGGACCCATGTAAACCGGAAACTAAACCCCAGACGTCATGCATCCCAACAGAAAGGGGCCCCTTGCAAGCATGGCAACAAGACTCCATCCAATGAACTATGTATTGTTTAAAGTCATTATAAGAGTGTGTGAGGAGCACCAAGCTTTGCAAGCATGGGATGGATGCTTGAGACATCATGAACCTCAACAAGCCATGTACTTCACTAACGGGTCATGCATCCCAACACAATGCGGCCCCCTTCAAGCATGGCAACAAAGCCTCCAACCCCATTCAATGAACTGTGTAGTGTCTCATGTCATAATAAAAGTGTGTGAGGAGCATCAAGGTTTGCAAGCATGGAATGGATGCTTGAGACATCATGAACCTCAACAAGCCATGTACTTCACTAATGGGTCATGCATCCCAACACAATGGGGCCCCCTTCAAGCATGGCAACCTCCAACCCCATTCAATGAACTAAGTGGTCTCCCAAGTAAAGAAAGACTGTGTGAGTAGCCCCAAGCTTGGCAAGCCTGGAATCCTTGAAACATCATGAAGCTTAACACGCCATGAACTCCAGAACAGACAAGAGGGGGGGGGGAGAGATAGATAGAGAGGGGGGGGAAGGAAAGCAGGGAGAGAGAGGGAGAGGGAGAGGGAGGGAGAGCGAGGGAGAGGGAGAGGGAGGGAGAGAGAGGGAGAGGGACATTCACACACACACACACACACACACACACACACACACACACACACACACACACACACACACACACACACACACACACACAAACAAACACAGAGAGAGAGAGGGGGGAAAGGGAGAGAGAGAGAAAGAGAGAAGAGAGAAAAAAAAAAAAAAGAGAGAGAGAGAGAGAGAGAGAAAGAAGAGAGAGAGAGAGAGAGAGAGAGAGAGAGAGAGAGAGAGAGAGAGAGAGAGAGAGAGAGAGAGAGAGAGAGAGAGAGAGAGAGAGAGAGAGAGAGAGAGAGAGAGAGAGAGAGAGAGAGAGAGAGAGAGGAGAGAGAGAGAGAGAGAGAGAGAGAGAGAGAGAGAGGAGAGAGAGAGAGAGAGAGAGAGAGAGAGAGAGAGAGAGAGAGAGAGAGAGAGAGAGAGAGAGAGAGAGAGAGATGGAGGGAGGGAGGGAGGGAGAGAGGGGCGGTGACACACACACACACACACACACACACACACACACACACACACACGCACCCCCCCCCACCACACACACACACACACACACACACACACACAACACACACACACACACACACACACACACACACACACACACACACACACACACACACACAGAGAGAGAGAGAGGGGGGGGGAGGTGAAGAGGAAGGGAGGGGGAGAGAGAGGGGGGGAGGGATGGAGGTAGGGGGAGAGGGTGCCTTAAGGAAGTAATATTGTTGAGTTATGAACATTATTATTGAATACCTTGTGCTTTAAGTGATCTTCAGGTGTGCACTATTAGGATATGGGTCCATTGAGAACATAAGGTACCTTGAGACACGTTAGGTTGTGGACGCTTTCGAACATAAGGTACAATCTGATCTTGATTACGCGTTAGTGTGAAAGAACTATTAAAGCTGCGATCACCGCACAGTCGAGCAACTGGTTTGGAAAGATACTTGGCACATAAGGATGCCAGTCTTGTTCACACAGTTGCATGTGTTTAAAGAGCAGACAGTCGTCAAGGACTGTAGCTGAGAAACACAAACTTACGACATGTCTGCTTGCCTACAGGATACGCCAATGCCCATAACCTTTTACAGGTTATGGGCCCACGCCCTTCCAGCTGAGCCAAGGGCAGACAGGAGTGTATGTCATCGTCGGATGCATCTGTACTGGGTTTTCCACGGACTCGCCTGATGGCAAGAAGAGGAAACAAAGGAACAACTGGATATTCACTCAGAAGGCCTACCTACAGAGCCTTCAATCTCTTGGGAAGCTTTTATCGTGAAGTGACCTGAGTTTATCACCCGTCGTCGTTATCGTGAGACCGTCAGTAGGTCCGGGTGGTCAGGCGATTGAATTGCTGAAGAACATTTTGCATAATAAGCTACACAAGTTTACATGCTAGACCTCGAAAGGGTGGAATACTTGGAAGTGCTGTGGTGTTCGCCGGAAGGTTATGCTTAAATCAGCTGTGTCAGGCTGAACGCTGTGAGAGGAAGTGAAGTGTATGACCAGACCTCAAACTCGTTCTCAAAGCAAGGTTTCTGGAAGTAATCCCAGCAGTACAGGGACTATGGCAACACCAGCAGGAGGCAGCACAGCCTCCTCAGGAGCTGGACAGTTAGGAAAGACAACTGGAGGCACTGCAGCCAGCTCGCATGCATACACAATGAACTCCTCCAATCCCAAGATGTCTACGCAGCTGAAGGCTGACCGCACTAGTTTCAGGGCCTGGGGTGAAGAGCTGGAGTCCTGCGCAATGCAGAAGGGAGCTATGGGAGCTTTGGAGACACCCATGCCTAAGACTGCAGAGAACGCAGCAGTAAAACATTTCATTTTACAGTCTGTCCCACCCATGTGGCAGGACGAAGTCAAACAGCGGGGGAGCGCTTAACTCCATTCCGTCGATGGCAGACAGCTGCACTGGAGGGAAGGACAAGGAAATAAACGAGAAGTGGATCAAGGGGCTCAAACAAGGCATGGTGAAGGGAGAGACAGTGCAAGAATGGTGCCACCGGGTCATCAGTATTGCCGCCTCCCTGGAAGGCAATAACCATCAGCTGGGCGATCGCCAGATCTGCAGGTATATGTATAAGGGGCTACCTGCAGTCTTGCAGAATGACGCCTGGGCGATTACCTCCGCCAAGTCAGACCCCTACAACATGCTGGAGACGATCCTCACTGCCATTGAGAACTTGGAGTACCAGGATATCCCGTTGGCAGAGTCAGTGCACATCACAGCATCAGCTGCAGCAGTTGTTGCAGCAGCAGCAGCAGCCGTACCAGCTCAGGGTGGTATCCCTGGGCCTCCTGAAGGCGCTGAAGCTGCACCGGGCGCTGGAGCAGCACCAGGAGTGGGAGCTGGAGCACCTGCTGATGGTCAGGCCTCCTATGACCCCTCTGCTCACAACGCTGGAGGCAGGGGGCGAGGGTCTGGACGTGGCCGGAGGCCAAAGGAGGAACTGGCGTGTCGCTTCTGCAACAAGACAGGACATTTCTGGAGGGAGTGCCTGGATCTGAAGAGGCTGCAAGCCCTGCATGGCACAATGCAAGCTGCAAGTGCGGGCCCGGCTGCGTGGTGGGGCCCTGGAGCTCCTCAGCAACAAGCCAGCTGGTGGGATGCTGGCCACCCCAGAGGAGGCCTGTAACGACCGGGATTCGTACCCGGGACTCTGAGGTCCCTCGGAGGAATCCTACCAACTAGTCCGGGTGTGCCACGTGCCTAAAAGGTACGATCGGTGTTTATCGGCATTGCTCGGCGGTTAAGTAGGGCTCCGACTATCGGACATCGCCCGATAGTCGTTACATTTCTCCCCCTCTTAGACCACAATCGTCCTCGATTGTGCCTGGGAACGGAGAATTGGTGGATGGTCCACGTGCCCATACACGTGGGTGGTGGTTGGTGAGTGAGCCCATGGATAAGGACTGTCCGTTACGGAGGGTCCGTTGGAAGATTGCGTCCGGATGTTACGGTCTGGAATCCGATCCCCCTTGTGGGCAGGCGCGTCGCACCGCGTGATCGCAACGCGAGAGGAAAATGGGTTTCCTGCTCGCCGATACCAAATGTAACGACCGGGATTCGTACCCGGGACTGCGAGGTCCCTCGGAGGAATCCTACCAACTAGGCCGGGTGTGCCACGTGCCTAAAAGGTACGATCGGTGTTTATCGGCATTGCTCAGCGGTTAAGTAGGGCTCCGACTATCGGACATCGCCTGATAGTCGTTACAAGGCCCTCCCGTGTCAACCTCACATGCTGCAGGATCTGTGTCCACTATCTTCCCATTCTTCCCAGGCTGGCATCTCCCACCACCACCTCCTTCAGGTGCTGGTGAGCCTATGTTCATTTCATTGAATGTGCTTACCCCTACGTTTCATGGGGCTTGCAGTACCTCGTGGCTGATAGATAGTGGTGCATCGGTGCACCTTGTAAATGATCTGTCGTTACTACACAACCCTGTCATGCATGCCCAACTCCTCCCTCTTCACTTGGGCACTTCTGACGCCAAAGGAGGGATAGTTGCAACTGGGGCTGTGTGTCTGGTCAATGCCCGACAAGAGGTGTTTTGGCTGCACAATGTGCAGTGTGTGCCCACTGCACACACTAATCTGATTTCTGTCACAGGAGCCATTCATGATGGAGCGTCATTCCTCATTGACAGTGCACGTGGGTACACGGCCATGAAAGGCCCAGCAGGCTGGTCTGGTCAGATAGCCAGAGAGCGAGGGCTGCTTTTTTTAGAATTGGTGTGTCCAGTCCTGAGCCAGCATGCTGCGGAGCCTCAGTCCAGTCCTCATGCTGCCTCGTATCATGCTAGGAAAGGACACGTGTGTATAGATAGCCTATTGTGGCATGCAAGGTTGGGTCATTCTGGTGTTAAGAACATGACAAGATTGGACAACGAAGATTTGGTAACTGGGATTCATGTGTCTCTTGCTCCATGCTCAGAGTGTCCTACCCAATGTGAGTCCTGCATACAAGGCAAGCATGCTTGCCCCTCCTTTCCAGCTTCATCCAGACCTGCAGAGAGTGTGTTAGATCGAGTGCACGTGGATACTGTGGGGCCCATTTCACCAGCTGCCATCACGGGAGAGCGGTTTTGGGTTACTGTGGTTGATGAAAAATCTCATCCAATACCTTCCTTGGCAATTAAGTCGAAAGAAGTCATTCCCAAGGCCCTCATTGAGCTCTTGAAGTACTGGCAGACATTTCATGAGAAGGTGGTGAAGTGTGTGAGATCTGATAGAAGGACAGAATTTCTGAATCAGCAGTTCAAGTAATTTTGTGCTCAGCAGGGCACTAAAATGGAGACCTCAGCTCCATCCACGCCTCAGCCAAATGGAATTGCTGAGCGCATGAATCGGACACTTAAGGAGCGCACAAGGACCCTGTTGGTGCACGTTACAGCAGACCCTTCCCTGTGGAAGGAGGCACTGGAGTCTGCCACCCTGGAGAGCTGCTGCCTCCACCTGCATTGAGAAAGGTGAGAGTTTGTCACGGTGGAGCGCATGAGTCTGGCAGTCCAAGAGAGAGAGAGAGAGAGTTGGGAAGGGATCTGACAGTTCTGGCTGTACTGCCGGGTCCCAACATGAGGTACAAAATGTACCTTATTCTGGGAACAAGTATCAGAGGGATATAAAAGACAATAGTCCCAGGAGTGCTGACAGCACTGCCGAGTCTCAGCCCAAGGTACACAAGGTACCTTATGTCAAGCGGGGAAAGGTTCACGTGCCATCTAATCTGAGGGAAGCCCAATGCTCCCCTCAGTGGGATATTTGGCAACAAGCAATGAGGGAAGACATGGATTCCCTTGATACCCATGAGGTTCTAGAATATGTGGACAGACCACATGGACAGAAAGTTATTCCTGTCCATTGGATCTTCTCCACTAAAAATGATGCACATGGGAATGTTACTCGCTGTAAAGCGAGGTTGGTTGCCCAAGGGTGTAGACAGATCCCTGGGATAGATGTTGGGGAGGTATTTGCACCCACCAGCAGTTATGGGGCAAGGAGGGCTGTGCTGGCAGTGGCTGCCACACAGAATCTTGAGATCCACCAAGTGGATATCAAGACGGCTTTTCTCATTGGGGAGTTGGAGGAAGAGGTCTATGTGACCCAACCACCAGGATTTGAGAATGGCAACACGAGGGTTGTGTGCAAGCTCAGAGGCACTATACGGTCTAAAACAAGCCCGTGGGGCCCCACGGGCTTGGCACAAGACCTTGAGCGACAAGTTGAGCGTGATGGGGTATAGTGTGTGCAAGAGCGATGCGGGCGTATACATCAGGAGGGCCCCTGATGGTAATCTGTCCCTTATTCTTGTTTATGTCGATGATCTTCTCATAGTTGCCAAAGTGGTTGCAGAGATTGAGTGGGGGAAAGAGTTGTGGAAGAAGGACTTCACCATCCATGATTTGGGAGAGGTGAATGATTTCCTGGGGTGTCAGGTCCTACGCAATAGAGTTCAGGGCACTATTTCCATGAGTTGCACTCCCAAGATTGATGCTCTTGTGGAAAATTTTGGCGTTGCTGATGATGGGCGTGTGGTTGATACCCCCATGTCCAAGGACTTCGTGGCTAGCAGCAGACCCGAGTCCTCAGATGGTATGTCACAGGGGGCAGGTACCCCTCTGCCACCTGGTCATCGATACTGCGAGTTGATTGGATCGTTACTGTACATTGCCAATACGACCCGGCCTGACATTTCTCAGGCTGTTGGAGTGTTGTCAAGGTATAGAATGACACCCACTACCTCACACTGGAATGAGGCCATTCGAGTGCTGAAGTACTTGAGAGATACCAGAGAACTAGCTCTTACTCTGGGTGGAAAGGGGCCTGAGCTAGAAGGCTATGTTGATGCCGACTATGCTGGGGACCTGTACCACAGGTATTCCACCACTGGCTATGTCTATGGTAGTGCCGTGGTTTGGGGAAGCAAGAAGCAGAGCTCAGTTGCTACCTCAACTGTGCAAGCCGAGTTTATGGCAGCCGGCCATATTGTGAACGAAGCCAATTGGCTTAGGGGCTTCTTGGAAGAGATAGGGGCAGCACCTTGGAGGGTCAAAATTTTCTGTGACAACCAAGGATGCATTTCCACTTTACGGAACCCCCTTTATTCCAAATTCACAAAGCATGTTGCAGTAAGCTTCCACTATGCTAGGGAAGCTATGGCACTTGGGCAGGTAGATATCCTCTATGTGGAATCTGCTCGCAATGTGGCTGACATTATGACCAAGCCACTTGCTAAGCCCGTGTTTGTTGGTCATCGTTATTCACTAGGTTTAAGAAAATACACATAAAGCATGCAGGCAAGGGGAAGTGTTGAGTTCTGAACATTATCATTGAATGCCTTGTCCTTTAAGTGATCTTCAGGTGTGCACAATTAGGATATGGGTTTATTGAGAACATAAGATACCTTGAGACACGTTAGGTTGTGGACGCTTTCGAACATACGGTACAATCTGATCTAGATTACGCATTATTGTGAAAGGAACTGTTAAAGCTGCGATCACCGCACAGTCGAGCAACTGGTTTGGAAAGATACTGGGCACATAAGGATGCCAGTCTTGTTCACTCAATTGCATGTGTTTAAAGAGCAGACAGTCGTCAAGGACTGTAGGTGAGAAACACAAACTTACGACCTGTCTGCTTGATTACAGGTGCGGTGACGCACGGTGTGTATTGGTAATGTGTTCATGTTTGATTGCTTATTTGTAAGTGAACCATCTTAGTTTACAATCAAGCCTCCCAAACAGCTAAGGGACGGAGTCTTGATTGAGTATAGGAAGGTACTTGCTTTCAGCCGTCAGGAGCTTATCCTTGTGTAGGTGCTCATTGACAGATCAACATGTAACGGAACTGGTTTGGAAAGATACTGGGCACATAAGATGCCAGTCTTGTTCATGCAGTTGCATGTGTCTAAAGAGCAGACAGTCGTCAAGGACTGTAGCTGAGAAACACAAACTTACGACCTGTCTGCTTGCTTACAGGATACGCCAATGCCCATAACCTTTTACAAATATGCAAGATAGCATCCTTGTAAAAGGTTATGGGCAGTGGCGTATCCTGTAAGCAAGCAGACAGGTCGTAAGTTCGTGCCTCTCCAGCTACAGTCCTTGACGACTGTCTGCTCTTTAGACACATGCAACTGCATGAACAAGACTGGCATCCTTATGTGCCCAGTATCTTTCCAAACCAGTTCCGTTACATGTTGATCTGTCAATGAGCATCTACACACGGATACGCTCCTGACGGCTGAAAGCAAGTACCTTCCTATACTCAATCAAGACTCCGTCCCTTAGCTGTTTGGGAGACTTGATTGTACACTAAGATGGTTCACTTACAAACAAGCAATCAAACATGAACACATTACCAATACACACCCTGCGTCACCGCACCTGTAAGCAAGCAGACATGTCGTAAGTTCGTGCCTCTCCAGCTACAGTCCTTGACGACTGTCTGCTCTTTAGACACATGCAACTGCATGAACAAGACTGGCATCCTTATGTGCCCAGTATCTTTCCAAACCAGTTGCTCGACTATGCGGTGATCGCAGCTTTAATAGTCCTTTCACACTAACGCGTAATCTAGATCAGATTGTACCTTATGTTCGAAATAGACATCACCCGAACGCGTCTCGAGGTACGTTATGTGGATAGTGGACCCGTATCCTAATAATGTACATTTGAAGATCACCTAAAGCACAAGGCATTCTATAATGTATGTTCACAACTCAACAATCCTACTGGTCTGCAACATACCAGCCAAGTGGAAGATTTAGCTGCTTCACCTGCCGGATAAGGCAGAGACGACTATTCCTCCTCGAAAACACATGTTCGTGCTGGGTTCACGGTTCCATCCCAGCATGCTGAAAGATGGGGATGTTCAGTGCCATCTGTCTTGCAGTCTGATACGGATCGAGAAGCCGAGGAGGCCAGCTCGGGGGGGGGGGGGGGGGGGGGAGGGAGGCAAAAGAGAAAAGGCATACGCACATCTGTGCAAAGTTAAGCCACGCGAACCCTCTTGTCAGGGCGTTTTCCTTTAGGCAGTTTGGGGGGTAGGTGACGGGTAGGGTCGATGTATCGTTTGGTCACACCGGGTGTCTTGATTTGGGCAAGGAGACCGAGAGTCTCCAAGACTGCCCCTGCTGGTCATGGTGCTGAAGAACGCCTCCTCTGCTCCCGTGGAGGGTAGCATGGTAGGGGATGTTGGCAGCTGTAAATTGAGTCGATGTCTTCTTCAAAGGCAGCCACACTCAGGCTGCGCTCGTGAAAATGGTCGTTGCTGGCAGACAAGGGGCGGCACATGAACTGGGTGACAGGGTGTAGCGACACAGCAAAGCGGAAGACATTTTGAGAATGAGACGAGTTCACGAGTCCACGGAAAAGATGTTACATGAATGATCCGCACGCCCACTCTTAAACTCAGGGTGAGTCTAATTATAAGTGTACTGCCACGGACGCGTTGTCGGGCAACCGAGTGAACTACCTGAGTGAGGTTATACGGCGGATCTAAGTCAGCTAGGCAACTCATAGAGCAATGCCAAGGACCACTAGAGCATTATATACTAGAAAATGCTACACAGGGTGACCCAGGGCAGCAGATTGGGTGAGCAAGGTAGGAATGCGCCGGATGGGGCGCAGGGGGCCGTCCTTGCGAGTGACGAGGTCATCACCTCGGGATGAAGGTTGTGCTTGAGCTCTATGACTTTGAACAGAACGGCTTCGCCAAGCGGAATTGCAAGGGTAGGATGTAAGTAGGGGGCGGCAGGGACCCCTGCAGCGGCAAGCAACAAGTGAGCATGGATGTGAAAGTGTGACACAATGGGCTTGGCGTAATCCTCTATGGCCCGGGCACGAAGGGTGCGTAGTCGGCGATACGACTGTTGTGTGTGCGTAACAGGCAGTGCCGCATGTGTGTTGAGGACTGATTGGCAACAATTAGAAATAAGCACCCGGAGTGCTCTTATAGTCCCAATCAAGTGCCCCGTCCTTTCATGCCAGCACCATAAGTCCTTCCTAAACAAATCGTGTCAAAGTACGCCTATTGAGTAGAACCAGAGTCAGTTGCCTGGCAGGACTCTGAGTTCTGCCACAACTTATTCATTCTCGCAATCGTTCCAGCTCATCAAACTCTATCATATATGGCCATAAATACTTTTTTGAGGGAAAGGCATAAATCTATCAGTATTATATCACACTTCAACTTGCCTTTTCCTCACAAAAACTTGGCCAAACCCAGAGAATCACGATGTCCCTGAAACACTTGCCTAGTCAAGGGTTTCGTGAAAATATCAACAATATTTCTTGCTGATGGGATGTATCTGACATCGACCTGCCCCAATGCAATAGCTTCTGGAGCGAAGTGAAAGCCAATTGCAGTATGCTTGGTGTGCTTTGAATACACCGGATTCCTGAGATGATTGATACATCCCTGATTATCACAATGGATTTTGACGATCCATGGAGAAACTCAAATTTCTTCCAAGAATCCCTTCATCCAATTGCTTCCTTTACAGCTGCACTTGCAGCCATAAATCCAGCTTCCACTATTGATGTGGCAATAGCAAATTGCTTCTTACTTCCCCACACTACTGCACCACCGAACACAGAGATGACAGAGCTTGTAGTAGAGAAGCGGTGATCCTGATCACCTCCATAATCTGCATCAACAAATCCCTCCAATTCTGTATCCTTGCCTCCAAGGACCAGGAGCAGGTCTCTCGTTCCCCTTAGATATTTCAGCACCCTGATAGCTTCATTCCCCTGTGCTGTAGAGGGATTCATCATGTACCGAGAGAGCACTCCCACTGCCTGTGCAATGTCAGGCCTGGTAGTGTTTGCTATGTACAGTAGAGATCCTACAAGCTCACATTATCGATGCCCAGGGGTAAGAGACTCCCTGCACCAATGCTGTCACTCCAATCCTTAGGAGCTGGCCTCTGAGTGGTCACCAGATCTTTCGTCATTGGAGTAATAGGCCCCAATGAATCCAGATCAAGCCTAAATTCGCTCAACTAAGCCATCAATCTTTGGAATACAACTCAGTGACATATGGCCTTTATCTCTATCTCTCATCACTTGGCAGCCCAAGAAATCCTTCACTTCTACCAAATCATGAATTGTGAACTTTTTCTTGAGCAATCCTTTCACTCTATCAATCTCACTGATGCCCTTGGAGACGGTCAGCAAATCATCAACATAGTTTAACACGAAGGATTTGCCTCCATCTACTGAACACTTCACATACACTCCAACATCACTCTTGCACACCTCATACCCCATGACTTCCAGTTTGTCATTTAGGGTTTTACGCCATGCACGGTGGGCCTGCTTTAGACCATAAAAAGCATTTTTCAGGCGACACACAGTATTGCGATCTCGAGAGCTCCATTTTCAGACCCAGGAGCTTGTGTGATGTATACCTCTTCTTCTAGCTCCCCATTCAAAAAGGCAGTCTTTCCATCCACTTGGTGATTTTCAAGACCCTCTTTACCAGCTACAGACAGCAAGGCCCTCCTTGATCCGTTACTGCTTGTAGTTGCAAACACCTCCATTACATCAACCCCAGGAACTTGTCGGCATCCCTGGGCTACTAACCTTGCCTTAAATCTAAGCAAATTACCATGAGCATCCATTTTCACTGAGAAGATCCATTGAATTGGAATGACTTCATGTCCATGAGGCCTGCGAACAAACTCCATAACCTCATGTGCATCCAACATATTTTGCTTTTCTTGCATCGCTGCCTTCCAGTATTCCCATTGAGGGGCATCTGGGCTTCTCTCAAGATGGACGGTACACTGACTTTACGTATTCCAGATTGCTTCCTGTAACGGCAGGAAGCTGCCAGGTCCTGAAATGAGTAGGATTTCGGGCAGGAAGCTGCCAGGTCCTGAAATGTGTAGGATTCCGGGTTTGATCGAAGGCTCTAGAAAGTGGCACGCGTCTTGGCGTCGAAATAAGTCCCGGTGCTGGCTGGCTTGTAACAGATTCCGCTGAAGGCTTTAATCTAATTGGTGTCTCGTCACACACACACACACACACACACACACACACACACACACACACACACACACACACACACACACACACACACACACACACACACTCTCTCTCTCTCTCTCTCTCTCTCTCTCTGTCTCTCTCTCTCTCTCTCTCTCTCTCTCTCTCTCTCTCTCTCTCTCTCTCTCTTTCTCTCTCTCTCTCCGCTCTCTCTCTCTCTCTCTCTCTCTCTCTCTCTCTCTCTCTCTCTCTCTCTCTCTCTCTCTCTCTCTCTCTCTCTCTCTCTCTCTCTCTCTCTCTCTCTCTCTCTCTCTCTCTCCCTCTCTCTCTCTCTCTCTCTCTCTCTCTCTCTCTCTCTCCTCTCTCTCTCTCTCTCTCTCTCTCCTCTCTCTCTCTCTCTCTCTCTCTCTCTCTCTCTCTCTCTCTCTCTCTCTGCTATCTCACTTACTCTCCTCAGTCTTCTCACCTAACTGCCTTCTTTCCACTCTCAGAACCCACTATTCTTCCACTGAAACTTGCCGCACTGCAACTGGCATGGCTGACTGTCGGTCTAGAGCTCTCTCGGAGTTCTTGCTCTCGTCTCGATTCACATTTGGCTTTCCCCAGTTTGCTGTCTCGCACACTCACATCATCCTCCTAGGCACAAGTACCTCTCGGAAAGCATTCGTAATTTGGGATCCCATTGTCCATGCTTCCGAATCGCCTCCTTTGTCGCATTTTGACATGTCTGAGAGGCTTCAGCCCCTCCAGATCTCTCACAGGCAAGACTGACTCATGGCCTAGGAAGTGGAAACTTCCCCTCGAGTCTGTGTTTGGGGTTGTCTTCCTCACTCTTCACAACCCTCACATCATTCTCCCAGACACAGGTACCTCTGAGAGAGCACTTATAATCTGGCAGATCCTCACAATGTCTGTGCTCCTAATTCACCTCCTCCACGCGTCTCTTACAATTGTGTTGGGGCGCTTGCCCAACATCGCTCTCACAGGCATGTCTCGCTGAACTCCAAGGGTCAGAGAACTTCCCCTCGGGCCTGCGGCTGGCACCACTTTTCCCACTGACTGAATGTGAGTCAGGAGATAAGCCATTGGAATTCACACAAGTCGCGTCTCTAACATTCCTCTTTGGGACTGTACAGGACCCACCCATACAACTCAGCACACTTGGACCATTAGCAGTCTAAGCGTTGACTGCTCCCCTCACGGCACTTACATGACATGCAGAACTCTCAAGGTCATGAACTCCTGACTGCGCTTCCCCTGGTCCCAGTGACCCATTGTCACTTCCACTTAGCCCCTCTCGCTCACTACACTCTTCCCTCTCCAGTGCCAGCAGGAGCTCTCGAGATAGTCCATCGGACTGGATATTCGCGCTCTCGTTACTGTCAGACCACAGTGATTGCTGAGCTCCCTCTCCAACAGGGGTCCTTGCAGTGATGGCCCACAGTTGCCTCGTGCTAGCTAGGTTCCTATACGTTCTGTACCGCTTCAAGAATGCCTGACTTCTCACGATTTGTGGAGGTGTGTAATCCAATAAGCTCTGCAGTAGATCCTGCAGCTCTCTCCACGGGGATATTGTCCCTCTGAGCAATTGGCTCGGGTTCAGCCTCCTCGGAGGGTTTTGGGAAGGCGCTGTCAGGCATATTGCTGGAGTCAGGGATGCTGGCATATTCCTCTGATGGGCTTCCACTGTCCGCATCAATGCGTGGGGCAGCAGGTACTGTGTCTCCTAAGGGGACTGGGATTTGTTTGGTGTATCCAAGGCTTTCAGGATAGGAGAAGGTGTGATGCATTCCGGCAGAAATGCTCATCCCCACTCGTGAAGCTCCTCTAATGTTTTCCACAAAGACCACATCCCGGCTTTCTCTCCATACACCCCCTCCCGTAAAGATGCGGAATGCTGTGGACACGAGAAAACACTGCCTCTTTGTGTGCCCGGCACATGAACATATACCAGACATTCCCATGTGCGCAACAATGTAACATCAGGTTTAATTCCAAGGAAATTCTCTGAAGGAGTGAGAGACCCGCATGTGCTGGGGCCCACGTTCAAAAGAGTACATGTTGGCTCCAATGCCTCCTTCCAGAGCATTTGGCTGGCTACAAAGGACAACGGGAATCTGGTGCGCTCCTTCGGGATCCGGGTGGCCCGCTCGGCTATTCCATTCTGTTGTAGGGTGTATGGAGCTAACATCTCCAGTTTAGTTCCCTGGGAAGCACAAAATTCCGCGAAACGAGAGTTAATGAATTCCGTTCCTCGGTCACATCGGATGCACTATGCTGTGAGTCCCTTCTGAGTCTGTTAATATACAATGAGGTCCCAGACCACAAAACCAATGACGTCCTTGGATTTTACTGGCAACACAGCTTTCCACAGGGATGCTTCATCCACAATTGTTACCCAAAAGCGTTCCCCGGTAATGGCTGCTGGGGAAATCGGGCCCACTGTGTCTATGTGTATCCGATCCAGGGGGTTCACAGCAGGTCTGCTACTTTCTCCAAATGGTGGACGAGAATGTTTTCCTCTTATGCACGCTTCACATTACGTTGAACAATTGTCACATGGGGACAGGGAGGTGTCAAGTCCAGTAACTAGCTGTTCTTTGGGTAGTCCCATACTACTGTGCCACAGGAACCTTCTAGCATAGTCATGGGAAATGGACTTGCGAGGTTTTGAACTTACAGCTGCATTCACATGAGGATGGGCACCACCGGCAGACAAAGGATAGGTTCCATGTAGTAAATGCCATTCTCGGAACTGACAGTTGTTAGGTCAAGAGACTGTTGTGAAGGAGCTTACGCTGTCAGTGGAAAAGGTTACTCCATCCCGAAAGGCAGCTGACAGTGACAGGATGTTAGTGTTTGCAGGTGGGACACACTGCACATGATGTAGCCACAATGGTACACACTGTGGACTGAGCAGACAAACTGATCCATTAGCAACAGTTCCAGCAGTTGCAGGGGAATGGATCTGGCGTGTACAGTAGGTCCATGCAGTAGGGATAAATTGTTAACCAGATGGACTGAGGCACCACTGTCCGCAAGCCATGACTGCTTGGACCTGTTGCTACCCGCAGATCCCAGAACATTGTAGGTAACCATGTATGGCATACCTTCCGGTGGTGGAGGAGGAGGACCTTGCGGAGGATGCATTAGGGGGAAAGCATTAGCTCCAGGGAAACCATGTTGGACCGCTAGGGGAGGTTGGCCTCCTGAGGCCACATGCCAGCCACATATGTACACATCAGAACTTGAAAAATGGTGTGGCATTACTTTTGTTTCGTAGCAGAGTGCCTTCACTGAATTCAAACACACACACACACACACACACACACACACACACACACACACACACACACACACACACACACACACACACACACACATGCCTATTTAGGGCTTCTATTATCTAGTGTCGTGTAGCTGAAAGTTTGAAGGGTTGAGTTAGTGAGTCAGTGAGGTATGGCTGAATACCAGAAATTTCTGAATACCAGAAATTTCTTGAAAGGAAGTTTGTTGCTTAGGTGATGGTTCTGATTAAGCTGTAAGAATCTGCAGAGGACCCTATGGGGGGTGTCCAAACTTCTGTAATTTTTGTCAAATCCCTGCGTCCATTATTTTTTCGCCTCTGGCCCCTTTCCATCTCCATGTTTGTTCACCTCGCTGCTCCTTTTTCCACATTTTTTCACCTCGGCTCCAGAGGTTTTGCCTCACCGGGCCGGCTTCATCCACTAGGGGCCCAGAATTGCTCTTGCGGACGACTGCCCTTTGGTCCCCGTCACTGAGGGATTCTGGTCTAGGCGTACCATAGAGATACCTCGGGCAAGTGTACACCCCGGCTGCGGTCTGGTGTCTGGAGGAGACTCGTCGGCTCAAAGTGTGATGTGTATAAGTGTGGCAGTGACCTTCTAGACGCCTCTGCATGTAACTGTGGCTTGCTTTGGCAGGCCTCCCAGGAGCTCGGTCACCTAGGAGGGGGAAAATGTAGCGCGCGGCAGGCAGACGCCGCCGGGGTTAGCCCCGTCAGATGCCAAGCGGTACATTTTACTGGGCGTGCCTCCTTAGGCTTCATGCAAGTATATACGGTGTGGCGCTCGGGCCACACTGGCACTTTCATCGGTGCACACAATTCGGATAACGTTTCAACCCCATGCCCGAGCCACGACAGGATCTTCTGCTGCGCTGCAGAGAGAGACGCATCACGCTGTGCCCACATAACATACGTCTCCCACGCCTTAATACGGCTGTTTGGCACCTCTGCCACGAACTCATCATCTTTTAGCGCCCTACTCCACTCATGCGCTAGAACCCTGGGGTACCACGACACGATGGCTCCCCCACAGAGTGCTGTCCTCCTGCCAGGCCACCCACGCCTGTTGTACCTCTTCCCACTTGACGTCTATCTTGGGCAACGCCCTAGCAAGCCCTGCTATGAGCCTCGTTGCTTGGGGCGCTTGAACCATATCACTGCCAACCCCATCTTGAGGCTCTGTAGCCTCAGCCCAGCTTAAAGTTGCCCCTCTCCAACCAGGCTCCCCCACCTCCAACACTCCCGTTGACAAGTAACCCTCCTTCATGGTTTAATTTTGACTCCCCACCCCTTCCCTTTATGCTCCACTTCTGAATGAAAACGCAACCTTGCAGCCCTGCAGGGGCACGGCATATCTCATCCAACCACCAGCCTCTGCAGCATTCCTTGGGCGCCGGCCTTGCGTCCGGATAATGACTGAGATCAATACCCCCATTCGCCAATGGAAACCTCTTGGGGCGCCCAAAGACCCCGCGCCCCCGACCTGCCGGAGGTCTGTAGCTGGGCACGGCCGCTGAACGTTGCTGAATAAATGCCGCCAAGAACGTGCACCTGACTTGTTCACTTGTATGCTCCTCCTGATGCGTGGTATGCGCTTTATGCTGTAAACTAGCGTAATCCAACTTCCACCGCTCCACGAAGACGTAGTCTAGTAAACCTTTTATCTTCCCCGCCTAGTGCCTTCCTTGCCCGAAATGTATTTCCTTTTACCATTTATAACACTCGTGCATCCAGCCTGTTAACCCCGCCTGTGTCCAGGCGTCCTCCACGCCGACTCTCTCTCCCAATCGTAGTCTGCCCGAATACCCAGGCCCTCTTTCTGGCCCTACCATCTTCTCTGCCTTGTATCTCTTACCCATGATTGCTCAACTGTCTCAATATTAGCCAGAAACCCACACTTTTGGCGCTGCAGTCCTGCCCCAACTGAATTACTATCCCCCTGCCTTAACCATGTGTGCTTTCTCCCTCCCAGGATACTGCCTGCCATGGCTACTGGCTCTCTTCAGCCGTCACATGATAGCCCTTGCACCTTTCTCATGACCCTCCAGGCCCAAACCTGCCGCACCGGTTAGCCATCTGGCCTCCTGCCCCCCCAGCCCTTGCTTGCTTAGCCAACTAAGCCTCACCGCAGCGCTCCCACTTGCAGCTTTGCTCTCGCAAGACGTCCATTGCATCTCAAGAAAGTTCTCTGTAAAGTGCCAGCCTACATAGCTGAGCCCAACGTTGCCCCACACTCCCTGCTCTTCCCCTCCCTTGACCAAACTGCAGAGGCAGGCCCCACTACACCATGTTCAAGCCCCTGGCTTTATAGCCTGACTCCTTCTGTTGTTGGCTACCATACAACATGAGACCTGCAATGGATGCCTTTCGGCGCGCTGCCCCCTTGACTGCGCACCCCCTTTGTACTCTATAGCTACTACTGCAAGCAGCCCCTTTCCCAGCCTCCCAGACTGCCTTGCAAATCGATAAGCCCAGCCGTGCGCTTACCTTTTCCTTGGCCTGCAGCTTTTTTACTTCTGAGTTGCAGGACTAGATGGTGATGCCCACATATCGCTTGTTCTCCACCTTCTTGTCAAACAATATATTATATACCTCCTGTGCTGCCACTTCCAAGGTCTTTTTGTAGAAATCCCTGGCGCCCCGGCCGGTTATACTCCTTTCTGCAGTCCTCCTTGAGTTCTGCAGCGCGTCTGGCAAGCTCTTGCCAGCCCTCATCAGCATTCCCCCTGGTGGCTGCTGCCACCTTCTCAGCCAGGGCCCTGACCTTTTCCCTGGCGTTGCCCTTCCCCCAGGCGTGCCTCCCTCAGCCTCCACTCCTCCGTTATCAAATGCCAGCACCTTGCTGGTCCCTTCTGATCACCCTTTCCTTGGTTGTACCATGCCTGCCCTTCACTCCAGGTCTTCCCAGCGTGGCCCTACCGTGGTTACAGTGTGTGGCTTTGTGTATACGCACGTTCGCCTGTATCCATGGCATACTGATACCTACCAGGCAGTATGTCCCACCCCATGTATCCAGACTGTACCTTTTTTTAATTGTATGCTTATGTCAGCTGCAGCCCCCCTACTTGGCCCCCGAGGCAGCAGCTTAGGTGTGCCCTCCTTGACTCTGAGGTTGAAGTTGAGGTTTGGCCGACCGCAGCACCCAGTCCCCTGGGGCGAATGTGACATCCTTACGCCATGTGTTGGCGTATTAATATTGTGCCTGACGTTCCGTCGCTATGCGATGTGTGCGCCTTTTTTTAAGGTTGTCTTTGCTTAACCCTTTCGTGCTATTATTTTTAGAAGTTGCATACTGACGATAGCTTACAGAACAATGGTGGGCGCACAATTGATGTCGGTTCAGGGTGAGGTTCGGGATATTGAGAACCCAGGTGGTTCAATTTAACCACTTAAGTTTCAAATTTTTCGAGCTCTGGGATCAGGAGGGGTTGAACTTCAACCGTTGAAGGCTCATGATAGTTGGTTTGAATTTTGAATGCGGGGAATTAGGTTGTTGTCAGCATGTCAACGTATAACGTGTCCATAACCCTTGGGAGCTCGAGAGATCCTGCATTTTTGGCAGAAACCCCCCTTAGGGTTTTCCCAATACCCTACCCCCAACGCTTACCTCCAGGCACCGAAAATCACCCATTTTTAACCTCCAGGAACAGCCTTTTCGCCCTTCAGGCCACACTGGCCACCACTGGAACCAAACATCACTGTGCCGACCTTCTTTAACAAGGAAGCTACGCGTTCTTGCTCTAGGGGATAGCTGCACGCGTTTCGATGCAACAACTTCCATTTACAAGCATGGCCGGAATGAGCCTCGAGCCCGTACCAGCCCACGTTCACACGTACGTCGCCTAAGCAGCGAGACCTCCTTTGACAGCCAAATGTCCAATGAGCACCGCGTCCCTGATGGGGGCCTTGCAAAATGCTGCACATTGTACATTTGCCTTGAAACCTCATGTAATCCCCACTGCCAAACTCAACGGTACATTCATGCGGTTCACATGCAACGATGCAGTCCACCGCGAGCATTATGATGTTTACCTAACAGAGACCGATGTCAGACTTACCGCACCACGTACTAAACAATCGACAATTGGAATGAAAGCATCGAAAAATAGCTCCTCATGCTGCCGTTTTAGCCAGTCCATCATACAGCCATCTCAGCTAGTCCCTCATACAGCTATCTCAGGCCAAGGTGCGCGCGAGTGTGTGTGTGTGTGTGTGTGTGTGTGTGTGTTTGTGTGTGTGTGTGGGGGGGGGGGGGGAGGGCGCAAGCACAAGTATAAATCAGTGTCTTGACCGTACATGAGTGTGTGCGAATCTATGCCTCCCTCTTTAGAGATGGAAAATGTACAGGTATGCAAAATGTATGTTGCAGCTGAAGGATGAGAAGGAAATGAAAATATTAGTGTTGTCCAGCCTAGACAGTGTAGGCCAGATGGGACGAAGTAGTATGCAACGCTGGGGTACACAGAAAATCATAATTGCAATCATAATCCACCCCAGTTTTCAGACCCACCTACACGCAACATCTCCCCCATCAAACGCACAAACCACTGCAACTGTACATGGAATAGGTAAACAGATTTGATCACAACAGTATAAAGTTGTAAAACGTAATAGTAGGAACATAAGCAACAATGTATGCATACGCCATTACATAGACAATCAAACAAATAACTTGCTCCAAACAGAACTCTTCCAAACTTCCACCAGGTCCCAAAAGGTTGAATTCTCGAGTTCCTTGCTCAATGATTTCAAATCAAAATGTTCGAACCTAAATCTCTGACCACCAAACTGCACCAAAACGCCTCCTTATCCTCTGCCCAATTATTCAATTCATTGTTCGAACAACCAGCAGAAGAAACTTTACTGTTCAGCAAACATTGCCCACGTTCACCCACGATCCCACCCTCACTATCAGCGAGCAAATCCCACTGATATTATTTATGATCAGTCCCAATGAGTAAATGGCCGAATACCTCTGCATAAATTTGGATGAAACAATATCGAAATAGTTCCTTTCCTCCTCGGAGGAACAACCCACTCCTCCCAGCCCAAAAATCTTACTGACCTACCTACTGCAGCTGGCACTGTACAGCATGCCTGGCAAGCAACTGGCTGCAGAAATAGCGATGACTACCCCACCCAGACTGAACATCATCAAGTGACAAGTGTAATTTTCTTCACATCCATCTGGGTGACCGTAGGCTTTTTGAAAAACAGCCGCTGCCACACAACTCCCTGCCGCTCGCAGAGGTACTTGCTTTAGATTAGCACAAATTATCACTGGCAAGCTGAGGTGCCCCACTGGTGAACAACTCGGCATCCCATAGCACACACTACCCTTTGAGACTGGAAAGTGTTCTTCAGGAAATGACCAGTCCGAATGACCATATATTTCCACATAAACCCTGATTATCCAAAAACTGCTGGCACTCAATAGATCTCCTCGTCACCCTGGCACTGTCCGCAGTACTGCAGTCCATATCTGTGCAGCCAGCACACCGGTATCAGCAAAGCAAAGCACTTTGCAGAAGACGTTGCTGTTAACGCAGAAAGCCATCGAAACAACCAGTTGGTAGCACAATCCAGCACACTACCCGCAAAATCCCAACGTTTGCGCCAAAACTTCCCCGCCAGCAATACCGAAATTAGAGGTGGCAGAAGAAAGGAGAATGTGGCAGCAAATTAGAGCGTTATCAAGATATTGATTGAAACCAGATTTGCATTTGCTACAAATTTGGCAGGGAGGTTGACAAGCAGGAGAAATGGCGGGAGAGCTGGACAAGTCTTGAAAGTACTACGGCCCAAAACCTCACAAACAAGTTCGCAAGGTCAAAGAATCTGGCAAAGCCTGGTAAACTCATGTGGGGTAGTGATGCTTGCACAGAACCAGCTGTGGGCAACAACAGTTGTCTGATGCTCCACAAAATATATCCAAAAATTTCGGTATGGCCTTGTGTGCACTCCCAGCCGCCCGATTGGATATCATATTGGAATGCTCTCAAGCTGCCAAGCTGTTCAGTTCTACTACACGATAGGAGGACCATTATGTACAACAGCCATCAAACTCTACAACCATGATTGCACAAACACACCAAGGGGGGAAGGGGTGTGAAAATAGACCAGAGCGAGGCGAGTAGGACACAAGCGGAAAGTGCAGGTACACATCAAGGGGACTCGCAGCATGCACACAAACACACGCGCGTGCGCACACACCTATCTTGGACTTAACTAGCGACACTACATTCAAACTCGCTGACAGTCCCATTCCTAGCTCCTCTCCGCCCGACAAGCCATTCCCAAGCTAAATAAGGTTTGTCTAGTTTGAGCTAAGCCTGAACGTAGGGGGTATCAATATGACTCGGGGCATGCCTCCTCAAGTTTTGCGACGTTTCTTTCTCTTCTGGTCTGAAGTGACTTGATCTTGGGGCTCATCTTCCGGCAAATCCTTCTCCTCCACCTCCTCGGGACCTGGTGAAGGCTTGTCAGAATTCCCCTCTGCTTTCTCTACCCTGAACCTTAATTCGAAGCGGTCTTCCCCCCAGCGCTCCAATACAATTGAGTCCCCTACAAAGCAGTCCCCCACAGGCTGTAATTAACCGTCCTATCCCAGATAGGCCCGATAGATCAAGCGCTGGCTAGCAAAAAGCCAACCCACAACTGATGGGGATACTGCACCTTGCAGGATTTGGTTCCTTAGTCGATGTACCGTGTGGGGAGGGGGGGGGGGGGGCACAAAACTTTTTACCCTCTGCATATGAACGCGTAACTATATCCACCTAAAGACAATGGATTGCCTCAAAAATCTGA
The DNA here is from genome assembly GCA_002005505.1 of Botryococcus braunii. Taxonomy (NCBI): domain Eukaryota; kingdom Viridiplantae; phylum Chlorophyta; class Trebouxiophyceae; genus Botryococcus; species Botryococcus braunii. The sequence goes on from MVGU01000501.1 coordinate 29,388, forward strand.
CCATTCATGAGTCAACAGAGAGGATCCAGCATTCCAGAGCGCAGTTGAAAAGGAAAGCCTGTCCATACACCTTGGTTTCACCCGTAACAAAGTGCCAAAAGAGACAAACACAAGCAAGTGCTCGAACACATACATGCAAACCCCCGACCCTAAAAGAGGGCCCCTCCCCCCCCCATCCCACCCACTCACCCACACCCGTAACCCCCCCCCCCCCAACTCTCACACTCTCACTCTCACACGCACAGCACACAGACACATATTACAAACGCACAGATGCACGCACACACATCACAGTGTTGTGCTCGGCCAGCTCCGCGCCAGACAAATGCATGCAGACGGGCCAAAGACTTGCTCTAGAGTAGACGGATAGTTTTTTTTTTGGGGAGGGGGGGGGGAGGGGAGGACAAGGCGTGTAGTTGCGACGTGGGGAGACGCCAGGACGATGGGCGCTCACCTACCACAACACCATTACATTTGGTGATCATGTCCCAACCAACTGTGAGCACAAAATGGCGTCGACCCTTCCATGTGAAGCACTCGTATTTCACATCATAGGACTGTTCATCCTCGTCCAAAAATCCTAGATAGTGGTGGAAGAGGACCCGGTACTCGTCCGTCGGCTCCAGAACATCATCGTCCGTCACCTGCCACCAACACCATCCAGTTTCTCCCATGGCTTTGAAAGTCACCCTCCGCGCCCTTCAGCTTGCCGCACACAGCCTGAAAGGGGGGACGAGAGAGGAGGGGGGGGGGTAAGGGGAGGGCGAAGGGTGGGGGAGAGGGAGCAGTGGGTGGAAGCCCTTCGTTTCCAAAAATAAATATTCATGCACCTCACCGTTCCCCAACACCACAAATCGCTTGCATTCAACACCTCAATGTGGAAGCGTACATGCCCAGGTTGGTGTTCCCTTTCTGCTGCCCTTTTAACACATAACACTCTTTCTTCGGACAGGAGGGATGCTTGGTTATCGGCACATGTGTTAGGGCTTACCGGATCAGCTGCGCTGCCTGGCCCTGGCGGTAACAGGTCCTCAACCATTCCTTTTTTCAAACCAAGACGTGTGAGGCACTTTGGATTCTTTATGGTCCGTGTTATACTCACAAGAGGCGCACCAACTGTACATGCCCATACAGACTTAGCTCTCTTTGACCCCGTCTTTACCCCCCCCCCCCGGGGGATAATGCATTAGAATTCATCCCATGCACACACACACACCCCCCGCGCGCGCGCGCACACACACACACACACACACGCGCGCGCGCGCGCACGCACGGAATGACACAGATGGGGTGACGCTAAGGGCGAAAGGGATGGGTTGCGCACTTGGGCGTGGCGGCTTGACAAAAAAGCGTGGCGGTTGAGGAGGGTTCATCCAAGAGGATGAGATGAGAGATGTCCCCGTTGCCTTCTGCTGAGAGCGTTCGGCTTGCATTTTTTCTAGGAACAAGATGAATAGCTCTTTTGGATCGTTTTCCTGCAGCCCCACCGCCGTCTCCACTTAAACAAGCACTCCGCCACCTTATGCAAAAAGGAAGAAGGGAGTAAGGGTACTTCAGAGTCAGAACACTCGACCAGGCAAACCCTACCAGCAGTGGAAGATGGGCTAAAGAACCTGGATCCACTACTATGCAGGCCTGGCTTCTTTTTCAAGGTTGGAGACTCCACCAGGAACAATACTGTATGACAGAGGGCCAACCAATGTGTATTCGTTCAATCACAGCAGTGCGCAATGAAGAGCCGCCACGGCACGCATGAGCCACAAGATATAGAAAATAAAAGAACCATATGCAGTCTTCTCGAGCGATCCATACCGAAGACGCGTTCCATCATGCCCCCCCCCCCCCCCCCCAAAAAAAAAACACACCCCAACGAAGTGGAGTCACCTTCCGCTCTGGGGTTGAAACCAAAATTTACTGTTGGAAAAGGTGGCAATTGAGACGTCATTACATATTAATACAAGGGCATGGGAATGCACCCAAGTTCAAGTCCAGCTAATCCTTGCTTGCTTGTACCCTCCATTTTTGACCCCATTAAAATTGCAAGGGCATTGGATGCGTAGTGCACATGCAACAAAGAGGATTGAGGTGTTTTTCTCAAAGGTTAACCCACGTGACTGCTTGGCAATGGATGGGCAGTGCACACACAATGCAGCCCAATGAGATGGGTCTCGAGAGACTGGCGGCGCTGACCCGCACACACCTTACACCCTATCACTGGTGGTGATAGGTGGCCAACCTCACAACAACTTGTGAACAGGGTGGGAGGTCCTCTTGCCTTTTCCTGAGGGCGGGCCCCAGCCGGAGACCCATTTGAGACCCGGCGTGAGCGGCGCAAGCTGGTCGAGTCGTGAGCGGCCTGAGCGGCCTGACTGGCCTGCAGTACCTGAGCTGCCTTTTCATGCAATTTTGGCCCTGAGAGTGAGGACGACTGCACCATGGGGCCCTGCGGGGAAAGCCACGGAGGTGTCAACCCAAAGAGTGCTACGCCCCAAGCACTGACAGGGCCAATGACGATTAAAGTGTGCAAACTTGGGAACTGAAAAAACGAGGTGACCGGCAGAGCAGCCAGCCAGCGAGCCACATCCCCCCCGCCCCCCCCCCCCAAACACACACACACAGAGATACACATCCACACAAACACACACACACACACACACACACACACACACACACACGCGCGCGCGCGCGGGGGGGGGGGTTGACGAGTAATGGGGAAGGGGAAGAGCGAGGCCAAAAGGCGAGGGGGTTGGAGGGACAGGGGCCAAGCGGCAATGTGATTGTAAGAGGGAAAGAGCAATGCGGCATGGGTGGGAACTGCATGCAAAGAGGCAAGATTGCACGTAGCCGTTTTAAAGATGCTTCATGCCACTTGCCTCCCAAGAAACGAGGATGTGGCAACGAAATAGTACCTGCACACCACAGGTCACAAGGTCAAATACGGAAAAGCAGAAGTGCAGCGGTTCCGTGGCAGTAACTGCCAAATTTCAGTGGCACTGCACATACATAACCCTGGCAAGCCAAAACTCTAAGCAGTTCATGCTACATACATTTTTAGATTGCAAGTCTAGCGACCTTACAACCTCACTTGCTCCTCAGGGAGCCTTTCGCACAGGACAAAGGATGTCAGGATGATAAAAGCCTTGCAGAGATAAGGTACTGATTATCACAACTACACCTCGGTTTTCGTTTCCAAAACGTTGTTACAGGTGTGGCGACATTCTTGTCACCGACATACAGCGCACACACAATAGGATGCCCCGGACAGGTCACGCAGCAAGCATAAAGGAGTGCTTACACTGTCGCGTAGCCCAATGTAGCCCGTAGGTCCCACCGACAAAACTAACGGAGCGACGACCGGCGTATAACCACCGCAAATAGTAGCTTCTGGCCTTATGCTTAAAGCTTATATGTTGGGACTGGTCTACTGTCTTTGAACCTCTGAAGTGCTCAAAGTTGCAGGATGTGAGCTAGACGGCCGTCCACGGACGTCCCAGGCTGGCTGTGTCCGAAACGAAACGGTTTCGGCAGACTTCGAAAAAAGTGTCCGAAACCTCATTTTTGCGAAAGGGGGTATCGCCTGCGAATTTCGCGAAACTCCCGCTCACTCTGCGAAAGGGATATCGGCGGCGAAACTGGGTTTTCGCATCGCTTCTCAGACTATTGCTCAAGTACTGCAGACATCGGCAGTACCAGTCTGGGAGTCACGTGTATGTACTTTTCCTAATAAAGTTGTACTGCTGACGGGGCTGGAGTCCGCAGGACGACCCGGAAACACCCAAGACGGCAGAGCAGGCCCAAAAACCGACTTTCATTATTTTTAGCGCCGAAGCCGGCATATTGTTTGTCTTTATGAATAGAGGACGTTTTACAGTTTCGCTTTACAAATGATTCCAAAAGATGTACCGCAAATTTCGGAAGACCCGAATTCCATGGATTTTCCTCATAACTAATTCGCAATATTTCCATTCTATGTAAACTATTGTCGAATGGAAGAGTTGAGCTGTTTAAAGGCATCTTCGAGACCCCTGTCGAAAAAGTCGACGCAACGGCTGAGTTATGAGTTTCGCAAGGAGTTTCGCCCGAGTTTCGGGTTTCGCACAAGGCCAAACGGGGTTCGGACACAGCCCTGTCTCCCAGCCTGGGAGCCTCCCAGTGGGAGAGGCTGGGAGGTTTCGGACACTGTCGAAGCCGGCCGAAACCGTTTCTCACCGAAACCGTTTCGTTTCGGACACAGCCCTGGTTTCCGGGTCGTCCTGCGGACTCCAGCCCCGTCAGCAGTACAACTTTATTAGGAAAAGTACATACACGTGACTCCCAGACTGGTACTGCCGCCCCACCCAGTATCTCGTTCACTTTCCGGTACCCCAGAACGGTCCGCTCATCAGCACTATATGTATTCAAGCTCAAACCATGTTCCTAAAACCCTAAACCCTATACCAAAGACCCAAACAACCTTTTTTTCTTGTTAAACTTTGTTTTCTGGGTGCTGTGTGCGTCGCAGCCGGAAACCGACGAAACTCCGCTCAGGAACCTAAATACTGAAGGACAATATCAAATGATCATCGGATATGCTTCCTTATATCCAAAAACCTATGAGAGGGCCTCAGAATGGTGGAGACTGGTGTCCCAGTGTTTGGCGACTGTCTCCAGGTACTGCCGATGTACCGGAAAGTGAACGAAATTTTGGGGCTGGCGGTACTGCCGATGTCTGCAGTACTTGAGCAGTACACCCATGACAATAAATATTGTCAGGCACAAATCTGGGCTGCAGAAATCCGCATTTCAGGACATTTAATCAGGGGTTTAATCAGGGCCATGGGCAGTACACGTGTGAGGCGTACTGCAAGTTGCTGTAGTACAAAGAAAATCTAGTGCGACAAAGATGGTACAGTACCGCCCTGAAGTTGCAGGTGGGACTTGCCGTCTGAAGCCCGGGGAGGTAAGGGCTCTGTTTGCAAAAGCTTTAGAGGGCGTTCCCAGGGCTTTCTTTTTGCAAGAGGCATACCAGTGGGTGGCCGTGGTGGCAAGGAGAAAGGGTGCGAAGTTTGGAGACCATCGGGGAAGGGACGGAATTTTGCATGCCCAAGGTCCGAAAGGAAGCCGTGAGCCCGACACCTTGGTAACATTTTGCTGCAATATTTTCAAGCAATCCGTGATTGGTTTGGGGTATTTCTGAATGTTTTGGCTGGGCTGAAAGCCTGGCCCGTGTGAATGCGGACGGGCAGAGGGGAGGGGACGCACCCTCAAGGGGTGATGTTGGGCCCTACGCCGAGTTGCGGGGCCCAAAATTGAGAATTATGGTGAACTTCCACTTGTTGGTGCAACTGGTGTGTGTGAAACCAAGCGTTGGTCATGTGTAGGGGCTGTATCTCGTCGGCCTAGCTTCCACCCACGTTTTGCCTTGCTCATGTAGGACCTTGATATTGAAGCTTGTGGGCTGTAAGCGCAAACTGGGCTTTTGCAGGCCAGACTTGCGTGAGTAACGCTGTGACAAGACTTCTTGTCATGGGTGTCGCGCGAGAGCAAGGAAACCTCGGAAATTCGACTATCGCTCGTTTGAGCATTAGCGGAGCTCACCGACCACGGAGCTTGTAATAAAAATACCAAACATTCTTAATTCCTTCATATTGGCTACGTTTGAGAAGTTGCTTTTTATTTTCGGTGATTCTCAAGGTGCCGATCCGGGGCATTCAGCCCTACTTCCTCATTTCTGACGCGGAATGCGTTTGTTACCGAAAGAAAGTCATGTGAATGTTTTAAAGGTACGTCTTAAAGCATTTGATGCAATGTGTATAAGAAATTTTGACTTTTTGCTCCAAATCAGGGGTGGGCCCATGCAATGGGGGCCATGGCAAGTGGCAGCACCGACTTGCTATGATTTCAAAATGATTTTTTACTAGTTCAATACTTGCTATACTGAATTAATCTCCAGATTTCCTTGGTATTGCCAAGGCTGGACTCGGATGGCAATGTTCATGGCCATACCATGCCCACATGTGATGCCACACAAATATGGCTCAAAAACTGAAGGGCCAGCATAGTTTTCTACATAACTCTGCTTTAACATTGTTAAGATTCGCTGCCTCCTCATCCACCGAAATCATCACAGGAATCTGATGTTTATTTCAAGAAAGCGCCTTCGTCGCATAGCCGCTTTCGCTAGTACTAATGAATCAACACAAAGTCATGTAACTTGGGCAACCTACTCACATGCCTGGCCACAATTGTTGTGAGTTGGTGCAGTGGATGTCTGTGTGTGGAAGAGAGGGTCAATATATAACTTGATGGGCAGCAACACTTCAATGAGTCAGGACTTGATGGGGTGTGACTCTCGTAGCAGCAAGAGCGCTAGCGGGACGAGGAGCTTTGCTTTCAACAAGGCTGGCACATCCTGCGCTTGCATTTCGGGGACACTGGCCAACAACATGCATGGATTAGGCTTTCATATCAAATGTAAAGCTGAGGCTGCATTTGATGAGCATAGGAATACGAGAGCGAGAACGTCACTGTGGGTTTGAATCATGGCCTTAAGGCCATGATTCAAACCCACAGTGACGTTCTCGCTCTCGTATTTTTGACCGAGCTTACTTGGAATCATGGCCCCAGAAATCCCTAGCTGCTTGATATTACTCTCTAAGGCTGGAGAAGCGGTGATGGCAGCATCAATGCTATTTAAAGCGCTGCCCATCAGGCATTCCTTTGCCCACAATCTGCGCAAGCTGTCTGGCAAGCTTGCATGCCTTGCGCAAGGCAGCTTGTGGGGGCGACCCGGCCGACGCCGATCTTCCAACTTTCCCATCTCCATTAGATTGATCCAATTCAGCTCACATGCCCTGACGGGCTGAAAAAGACATGCACAGCCTAGTTTATGTATTAGCAGTGTGCCCCATTTGGCGCGGTCATGCCCTGCCTCTTCAAAACAATGTGCCGCCGTCTCTCGCGCGTAAAGCCAGAGTCTCACTTCCGCCATGTAAAGACAACCATTACCTTGTACTTCATATGCGTGCATGGGGAGATCCCGTACAGTTCTCTCTGGTTTTCATATATACTTAGATGAACGCGTACATTCTATAATTGGCCGCTCTGCGTCGCATTTAAGACGAGAACTTCTCGCATTGTAATCAGTCGCTATCTTCGTCTTCATGAACGGATCTCTTTGCCTCAGTCAAATACTCTTCCGCTGATTGCCATAACACGCAATGCAATTCCGTCCCAACCTCTCAAACCTCTACTCCTCATCCTTGAAATCTTTGAACTCCAAATTCCACCAGTGGAAGCCCAGATGTGGTGTGCTATTATGCACAAAAATAAACCCTCAAGTAAGTCCCATCCCACGTGGACAACCTAGGGTTGGATTGAGTCGTCACCCATGACAATAAATCTTGTCAGGCGCAAATCTGGGCTGCAGAAATCCGCATTTCAGGACATTTAATCAGGGGTTTTGAGGGCCATGGGCAGTACACGTGTGAGGCGTACTTCAAGTTGCCGTAGTACAAAGAAAATCTAGTGGACCCTGCGCGACAAAGATGGTACAGTACCGCCCTGAAGTTGCAGGTGGGACTTGCCGTTTGAAGCCCGGGGAGGTAAGGGCTCTGTTGCAAGAGCTTTAGAGGGCGTTCCCAGGGCTTTCTTTTTGCAAGAGGCATACCAGTGGGTGGCCGTGGTGGCAAGGAGAAAGGGTGCGAAGTTTGGAGACCATTGGGGAAGGGACGGAGTTTTGCATGCCCAAGGTCCGAAAGGAAGCCGTGAGCCCGACACCTTGGTAACATTTTGCTGCAATATTTTCAAGCAATCCGTGATTGGTTTGGGGTATTTCTGAATGTTTTGGCTGGGCTGAAAGCCGAAATTGTCCCACATTGATCCCACCAGCTGCTAAAAGTCCCACATCGATCCCAAAACGATCCCACAGTGTGGGATAGATGTGGGATTGAACTCTGAAAATTTGGGATCGATGTGGGATCAATGTGGGATTGAATTTGGGATCGATGTGGGATTGTGTGACCAAAGTGTACGATTCTGGGACCGGAATTTCCGATCCCACATCGATGTGGGATTTTGGTGGGATCGATCTGGGAATGATGTGGGATAGAATTTGTGGGATCGATGTGGGACTTTTATGGGATCGATCTGGGACAGACTGAGTGGGATCGATGTGGGATTGATACGGGAATGATGTGGGATTGATATGGGAATGATCTGGGACATCCAACAATGATCCCAGGAAGCACGTGGGATTTGTATGGGATCCATGTGGGACTGACATAGGATGAGCATATGAAGCCTCAGACTAGTGGGAGAGTAGTAGGAGATGTAAAGAAATCAGCAAAAGTCTATCATCATGAGTATACCATTAATATTACAAATCAGATGACCTGCATGCACCTGCGCAGCTGCAGGTGCCAAGTTTAACCTATTTCATTACTAGCTATAGCAGCTAGCTAGCTACTATAGTATGCACTCTGTACGTATACATAGCTATGTATAGAGTGCATACTAGTTTATTCGTCTATAAGCTTTTAAATAAAGGAATTAGCCACGAAGGCGTATATATATATCGTATGTCCGTGCACTTAGGAATACCCACATATTAATGCAGAAACTTAAATGTCAACTTCATTACCAGTTTTGAAGCTACCAGCAAGTAATTAAACTCCATGCAATATGTCTTGTTGACTCAGGATCATATGCTGGTCTGGCAGCCTCTACAACCTTAATGCAAACTTAAGGGCCGAAACATATGTATACATGGGATACTAACTGCACTCCCATGTTCATGTAGTGGCTCCCATGTTTTGGCTGCACCCAGGAGAGCTACCATAAAACCTCAGACCCACCCACCTACACTGATGATGTCGCTTTTGACAATACTAATAATGCAAGGCTGGTGTCACTTTGTGAGACTGGTACCAGCAGCCACAGATTCCACAATTGGTGGGTGTACTTGCTTGACAGACAGGAACTTTCCAATCCTCTGCCGGCATGAAAATTCTGGAAACGGCTCCCGTGCCTGAATGACTCTCTAGTCCTGTAGAGGAAGATCTTCCAAGCTCCATGGGCAGTTGCTGCGTATTCGATGTTACTGCAAAACCCACACTCCATGTCACTTGCATGGACCACTTTGAAAAGAAAGTTGTGCATGAGGTACAGCCTATGTAAAATCACCATCAGGTCCTTAACATTGTGCTTCAGCCATGCATGTCGACCTAAGAATGCCAAGTTGTTGATGCCCATCCCGCTCCCACACCCAGGGCTTCGCTGGAGACAAAATATTGCTCCCAAGCCCCTCACCCAACCCCTCCCAGGCATCAAGAAGCTGCGCGCACTGTTTCCAAAGTCCACTAAACATCAGATATGTACTCCTCCCCTCCCAGAACCCCTCCCTCTGCCATGGCAAATTGTCTGAGCCATCATCTCCAAGATCTGCAGCAACACACACACACACACACACACACACACACAGAGACAAACACACACGCACACACGCGCTCGCGCACGTGCGAGCGCGCGCGCGCACACACACACGCACGTACGCGCTCGCGCACGTGCGAGCGCGCGCGCACACACACACACACACACACACACACACACAGAGAGAGAGAGAGAGAGAGAGAGAGAGAGAGAGAGAGAGAGAGAGAGAGAGAGAGAGAGAGAGAGAGAGAGAGAGAGAGAGAGAGAGAGAGAGAGAGAGACTTGGGGGGGGGCGCCAAGTAAGGTAAGGGTCTTGCACACATGGAGCTTCTTCTTCTGACCTCGGCGCAGCTTCGTTGCGGTGGGTTTCTCCTTACGCTTCCCAGCAACAGTCTCCTGGACAGGATGGAGGCACAAATGAGGGAAAGGGGAAATATCGTAACAGAAAGGGAGATAGGGGAGAGGGAAGGGAGGTAGAAGGGGGCAAGAGGGAGAGAGTGAAAAGGGGGGGGGGGGGAGAGAGAGGATAAGGGTGAGAGGAGCTGGTAAAGGGGGGTTGGGGGAGGGGGGGAGCAAACTGTGACAAACAGACATGCAATCGCGTGCACGCACGCCACCCCCCCCCCCCACACACACACACACACATTGCACACGTGGAAAATATGAGGGTTCCATGGATGTTACAGAGATGAAATACCTCTATGAATCATCAAGGTCAATTTCTTGTCGCTGCTACCGACTTTATCATCAGCAAGTTTGCCGTCAGAAACCCATTAGGCGTTTGCAGACTGGTAGATTCTGTTCAAATTTGCCGAGTTCCTCGTCTCGGCAGTGCGTAGTGACAGACAATGTGTCTCCATTGCAGCTGTTTTCTCTACCTTTGTACACAGTGATTTAGCCTGCATGTCAAATACTCGGAGTCAAGTGCGAAACTTGTGTGAAACTCAATGCAGGTGAATGAACCTGTTGTCCTCAAGTTGTAGCTTAAGAAGCAGTGATGCTGGCCGACGGGACTTGGAAGCATTACTGCAAGCATTGATACAGTATGCCCCTGCCCCAAAGTCTTTCTCTTGTATTAGACTTGACAACCCACAATACAAAGAATCCCCCTACCCATTGCTATCCTTCTTTAAGAAGGAAGCTAACACACATGGTGAACAAGCACACAATGTGCAAACTGATCTGAATTATGAGTTAAGCCCCCACATACTGATAGACATGTAAGGCACAGGCTGAAATGCCTCAGGGCCTGCAGCACCTGGACAATGATGCTGCAGCATAGTTCTGCTAGGACCCCAACTCAATGAAGCAATGTAATTTGAATAGGTCATTGAAGTAAACACAGTAGAAAGGCACATTATCTGTCTTTACCTTACATTTGGCCAGCCCAGAGGCCTAAACGAGCCCCAACCTCAGGCAAGCCGTGCCTCATCCATGCTTAGCCGTTTCTTGCCGTGCCAAAACAGCCTCGAGAGCCTTCGTAAAAGCAGTCTAATAACTTATCCAAGCATGGAATAACTAATACAACAAGATTGGAGAAACAGAAGTTACTCCGGAGCACAAAAATTCAAAATGCAGGCGACGTAGCCGTTGCACGCCCCACGCAACTCCGTCGCCAGCTGTTCAATGATAGACATTAAACAAAAATGCTCCACAAACACAAATTTTATCTTCGGAATGTTGGTCTATGTGTTGGTCCAACTCACAGAACAATGTTGAACCAATACCGTCTTGGACGTCCCGTGTGTCACGTAACGTGACAGTGTCACGGGAACGGCGAATTGTAGCTGCAGCTGCCCCGACCTGTCCCGGACTTGTTTATGTGCCTCCCGTTCGATGTCCTACGGAGGCTGAAAATATGCAGCTGTGCACTGTATCCTTTATTTCTACCATTTTCCAGAATCTGAAGCTGGAGATTGGGAGCAGCTCAGCGGTAACTACCTGAGGTCTAGTTTGCACAGTGTCCGCGCGTTGTCTGTGTTTTGTTTTTGGATAAGCTGCTTCACGGTTGTTATTTTGAGAAATGTTTTCAAGGATTATGATTTATATGAGTTGTGTTGGATTCAATGAGCTGCTAAAGGGTGCGTCCAGGTAGGTCACTTTGGGTTTCGTCAGTCTGTTTTGGCTTTCATGTCTGGCCGGCTAGAAGCAACAAAGAAGATTTCCGGACTTGTTTCTGTTTATATGTATACCAGTGAACTACCTGTCTCTTTGCTTGTGTGCCCTGGAAAAGAAACTGTGCTGGGTGAGGGCCCACCTTGCAGGGCTAACTCTGAAAACCTATATCATGCAACAGTTTGGGGATTATCCAAGCCGGGCCACTCAGGTGCAGAGCAGAGAGGCCAGACCTGCCTGCACAATGAGCGTAAAAGCCGAGGCCATAGCTTCCTACACAAGGAACTGCTGCTTTCTACCATGCAGGGGCGCCAGCGCTCACGCCTATTTACCTCTTCCCCCCCTCCCCCCCCCCCTCTCTCTCTCTCTCTCTCTCTCTCTCTCTCTCTCTCTCTCTCTCTCTCTCTCTCTCTCTCTCTCTCTCTCCTTCCTTCCCCCGCCCCTGTGTGTATGTGTGTGTGTGTGTGTGTGTGTGTGTGTGTGTGTGTGTGTGTGTGTGTGTGTGTGTGTGTGTGTGTGTGTGTGTGGCGTGTGTTTCTTTGGTTTCTTCACACACCGAACACACGCAGAATCACACCACACACACACACACACACACACACATACACACAGGCATGCACACACACATTCTAACACTCTCTCTCTCTCTCTCTCTCTCTCTCTCTCTCTCTCTCTCTCTCTCTCTCTCTCTCTCTCCTTCCTTCCCCCCGCCCCTGTGTGTATGTGTGTGTGTGTGTGTGTGTGTGTGTGTGTGTGTGTGTGTGTGTGTGTGTGTGTGTGTGTGTGTGGCGTGTGTTTCTTTGGTTTCTTAACACACCGAACACACGCAGAATCACACCACACACACACACACACACACACACACACATATACACAGGCATGCACACACACATTCTAACACTCTCTCTCTCTCTCTCTCTCTCTCTCTCTCTCTCTCTCTCTCTCTCTCTCTCTCTCTCTCTCTCTCTCTATTTTCTTTTATGTGCTGGGTATGAGGCTTGGGGGTAAATGTGGAGAATCTCGACTGGAGACCAACTTCAAAGTACATCAGAACCAAGGGATACCCCTGTTCATAGCGTCAGAAGGTTTCCTTATCCAGGGAAAGCAGTTCTTTGGTGCAAACATGGAGCAAGGTTTCTCTGGCTACTGGCATGGCAAGGGCATCCTTCAACAATAGCAAGGGCATTCAGGTGCACCTGGCTTCTTGGCTTTTCGATTCAGTTTTCCACTAGATTACCTAATTGCAAGGCAGGTTACAGAGTAGCCGGCTACTTCATTGTTCTTTTAGTATGACTACGGGTCATACTGGTACCTTCATCGGTACCAAAGCGTTGCTGTCGGGGAAAGTTCTGGTTTACAATCTGTCTTTGACAACCCCCTTGCAAGGGGGATGTAGGGGGAGATAGGCCAAGGGCAATTGCCCTTGGCCCCCTCTCTCTCTCTTTGTCGGTGTGTGTGTATGCGTGCGTGTGTGTGTGTGTGTGTGTGTGTGTGTGGGTGTGTGTGTGTGTGTGTGTGTGTGTGTGTGTGTGTGTGTGTGTGTGTGTGTGTGTGTGTGTGTGTGTGTGTGTGTGTGTCTGTCGGTGTCTGCGTACGCGTGCACGTGTGCGTGTGTGTGTGTGTGTGTGTGTGTATGTGTGTGTGTGTGTGTGTGTGTGTGGGGCTGTGTGTGTTGCTGTCTGTGTGTGTGTGTGTGTGCGTGTGTGTGTGTGTGTGTATGTGTGTGTGTGTGTGTGTGTGGGTGTGTGCGTGCGTGTGTGCGTGTGTGTGTGTGTGTGTGTGTGTGTGTGTGTGTGTGTGTGTGTGTGTGTGTGTGTGTGTGTGTGTGTGTGTGTGTGTGTGTGTGTGTGTGTGTGTGTGTGTGTGTGTGTGTGTGTGTGTGTGTGTGTGTGTGGCTGGGTGTGTGTGGCTGTGGCTGGGTGTGGCTGCAGAGTAAACTTTTGGAGATGATGGCTCAAATTTGCTGCCCTGAGAGGGGTTGTGGGAGGCCCCTGGCACCCTAGGGGAGGAGTATATACATCTGACTTTTAGTGGTCTTTGCAGACATGGGGATGGGAAACAGGTTGGACATGCATTTTGCATGATGTCCAGATGGCTGTGACCCTTGGACAGCTGTCATGAGGTGACATTCATCCTTGCAATGGTACTTTCTTGGTCTGGGATTCTTTTGGGAACAATGTGGGATTGGTGTGGGAACGTGGGATCGAGGTGGGATCGATGTGGGATTCGTGGGATTGCGACTACAAAATCCCACCGAATGTGGGATCGATGTGGGATTCTGGTGGGATCAATGTGGGATTGCCGTGGGATCAATCTGGGACCGTGGGATCAATGTGGGATAATTTCGTTCTCCCAGTGTTGAGGCAGAGTTCATGGCTTCTAGCCTTGCCATCAAGGAGGCCAACTGGTTGAGGTCCTTCTTGGCGGAGATTGGCGAGCCACCTTGGAATGTTAAGATTTTCATTGACAACCAAGGATGCATTAACAATCTTAGGAACCCCGTGAACTCTAAGTTCACAAAGCATATCGCAGTGGCATTCCACTACGCACGTGAGGCCATTAAGTTGTGCCAAGTTGATATCCAATATGTGGCATCAGCTAAGAACCGTGCAGATGTGATGACCAAGCCATTGGTTGGTTCCGTGTTCAGGAAACATGTCGATGCTCTAGGTCTACTCACTCTGTATCAAGAGTGAAGACAAGGGGAAGTGTTACATTTTGTGACATATAGTGAGATTGCCTTCCTCTTGAACAGACATGAATTCTTAAAAGGAACTGATAAACAATGGCATGAACAAAGGCATACATGAGACGCTTATCACAGAGAAGTGTAATTAAGCACAAGGTCATGTTATAAATAGTGTCGTACGGTATTCGCACGTGGTTGCCAGATCAACGCGTGATCCCGCTGGTATTGGAAAGGCAAGCAGCGGAGTTGAATGTCACTTGCCTAGCACTATCAATGATTGATGCATGTGTGAAGACAGCAAGTGTTTTGCTTATGGCGTAAGGCCGTCACACGGACTGCCCAGCCAACTAAGACAACTAATCACTCGCTCTGCTCGTGCTTGCAGGTAAGGCCGATTGGCATAGTTAGACATGTTAAGACATGCATGGACAAGTTACTTGCTTACTATAACTTAATTGTTGAACATCTGTATCTTCATCGGTTGTGGGTGTCATACCTATGAGTGAAGATCAGGGAGACAAGTGTCACGCAAGATATTTGTTAGCGTATGCAAGGATTTATGTTATGGAGGCTCATTTGCATTAGCATAAGAAGACTCTAAATGTAACGACTTGCCTAGCACTATCAATGATTGATGCATGTGTGAAGACAGCAAGTGTTTTGCTTATGGCAAAGGCCGTCACACGGACTGCCCAGCCAACTAAGACAACTAATCACTCGCTCTGCTCGTGCTTGCAGGTCTTCACACCCATAACCCAAATGTAAGAGGTTATGGGCCCACGCTCATCCGCATGAGTGATGGTGATGCCGATGCCCGCAATCAACGACTATGGAGCAAGCACTGGCGCCACCTCAGCTCCTTCCAACACGACTGGAGCAATGTTTATGCCGGAAGATGCACAGCTCAGCATGACAGCTCAGATGCATAGCTCAGATGAGTTCAGATGCACAGCTCATGCAGTTTCCACCACCCTTTATGCCAGATGCCAGTCCCCTACCGCTCTGGCATGGCTCCTAGTCAGTTGCGCATCCATCCACTTAGTGAACAATCCCCAATCCTGCACAATTCAGTTGTGTACCAGTCCCCCAGACCTCTTCACCTGGCGACCAGTGATGCAGTGGGGGGATTATTGCAAAGGGGTCAGTCTGCCTTCTTGATGCACGTGGGTCCCAGCTCTGGCTCCATGATGTACAGTGTGTACCAAGTGCAACGACAAACCTCATTTCAGTGTCAGCAGCTATTAAAGATGGATGCAAGTTTCGCACTGACAGCCGAGGAGCACATGTGCAGATGATCGGTCCTGAAACTTGGGAGTGTGCAGTTGCCATGTCTAAGGGCCTTTACTACCTACAGCGCGTTCAGTGCAGATCCCTATCAGTGCCCAGAGCAGCCTCCCTGCCAGACAGCGGAGAAGGACCCGTAAAGCTTCCTCACAATTGTCAGCAGAGAGACCTCTGGCACAGACGCTTGGGCCATCCAGGAGAGACAGCCATGTCCAGGATCACACGAGAAGGATTGATCAAGGGTATCCCTGTGTCCCTTATACCCTGTGCAGACTGCTCCTCCGCCTGTGAGGCCTGCCTTCAGGGAAAGCTGCCTCGCCCACCATTTCCAAACAGCACAAGGCCTGCCAGGCGTGTCCTAGAACGCATACACCTGGACACAGTTGGAGAACAACCTGTCAGAGCCCTCACTGGAGAGAAGTACTGGATCACAGTTCTGGATGAAGCGTCACACTGTGTTGCAGCTATCCCTGTGAAGTCCAAGGCAGAGATCCCCAGGAAGCTGAAGGACTTGCTCACATTCCGGCAGAAGCGACTGAACCTGCAGATCAAATCCATACGGTCTGACAGGGGCACAGAGTTCCTCAACCAGGAGTTCAGGTCATTTTGCATCGTCCAGGGTATTGAGGTGGAAACCTCTGCGCCTGGCACGCCCCAGCAGAACGGAGCAGCGGAGTGCATGAACCGCACACTCAAGGAGCGTGTCAGAACCATACTAGCAGCAGCGCAAGCCAAACAGTCGCTATGGAAGGAGGCCCTCCAAGCAGCAGTCCTCCTGTGCAACATTGTGCCTGCCAGCGTCACCCCATATGAGGCCTTCTTTGGCATCAAGCCACCAGCAGCTGCCCTTCGGATCTGGGGATGCAAGGTATTCGTCCTACTTCAGAAGCCACACATGACAGCAACTGGACCAAGGTCACTGCCTGGGATGATGGTGGGATATGAGGTGGGATCCAAGGCCTATCACATCCTCACCGCCCAAGGCATAAAGGTGTCCAGGGACGTGCGCTTCATCGAAGAGGAGCTTGGAGCGCCAGCAGTGGGCTACCTGGACCTTCACACATGGGGGCGCCACCAAGCGCAGCCTCCACCAGGTCCTGCTGCACAAGGCAATCAGTCCCCTGCCTCCAGAACTGCCCCAGCAGTGGAGGCGCCTGCTGGACCAAGACCCATGGACCCTCTGCAAACACAAGTCCCAGCACGTCTTGGAGCAGGACCATCACCTGGACCTTCTGCCGCAACCAATGGGACCCCTGGATCACCTGCAACTCGCAACGATGAACTGCAGCAACCACTGGAGCCCTGCAACACACATCAACACTCAACGGGTGGACGAGAGACAAGGTCTCCTTTCCCTTTTCAGCCTGCAGGCTCACCAGGGACCGACGCTGAAGCCCCTGTAAATCCTCAGGGGCGCAGCTGGTCCTTCCTTGACAGATTGAGAGACTGTGCACGTGGTGGGGAAGGACAATTGGGTCAAGATGAGCGTTTGCAGGCGACCCAGCAATTGCTCAGACCCCCTTCAGGGGCTCCTACAGCAGGGGAAGCCCAAAGGTCAGCTGTGCAAGCACAGCAAAGGCAAGAGAGAGCTGAGAGGGGCACTCTTGTGAGAGAGCTGAGATCCAGAGTACAGATGTCTCCCTCTGCATCTCCTTCTGAGAGAATTACTGAGTGCCTGAGTAGAGGGAGCGGGAGCCCTTCACAAGCCACATGTCATGGCTCAGGAGGAGGGAAAGCTGTAGAGAGAGAGAGAGTCAGGAAGCAGGGGAAGTAAATTCCCAGCATGGGTGCCTTAAAAAAGGGAAAACGGGGCCTTCAGCCATCCCTGAAAATAAGGTACAACATGATGTACAGCATAAGGTACAACATGATGTACCTGCTGAGCATCTTGCCCCTCATTTACCCCATTCCGAGAGTGATTCAGTGGAAGTCAGTGAGACAACCCCCTTGGCAATTGAGAGCGCATGTGAGAGAATGGAGACAGGGAGAGGTGCTGAAGCACACATGGGCCCAGAGAGAGAGAGATGCCAGCATCTCAAGTGTCACAAGATCACAGTGCTCGACTGTCAGCTGCCAGGTGTGAGTCTGGCAAGGAGTGCAAGAGACACGTGCCTACTACAGAACACTCTGTGAGGATGTGTGGGGAGGAGGCTGAGGGAGATGGATTCACTGAAGAAAGATTTTATGTCTTTCAATGTGACGACAGGCCACCCAATGAAGGGGAACCTGGGGTGAAATTCAGCAAAATTTCAGTCCCCAGAAATTATCGTGAGGCTCGACAGTCAGACCAGTGGTCTTACTGGGAGCAAGCTATGAATGAGGAAAAGAACTCATTGCACGCTCACGACACCATGGAGTATGTAGAGCGCCCATGGGGCAAGAAGGTCATTCCAGTGCACTGGATCTATTCTGCCAAAGTTGATAACTTTGGCAATGTCCTTAGATTCAAAGCACGCCTGGTAGCCCAAGGATGTCGTCAAAATCCTGGAGTAGGTGTTGATGAAGTATTTGTTCGCACTAGTAGCTTTGCTGCTAGACGTGTAATTCTGAGCGTGGCTGCTCAAAGGGATTATGAAATCCATCAAGTCGACATCAAGACGGCGTTCGTGAATGGAGACCTAGAAGAGGAGGTTTACGTAACACAGCCTCCTGGGTTTGAGAATGGTGATCCCCGTGTCGTTTGCAAGCTCAACAAAGCCCTTTATGGGTTGAAGCAATCCCCTCGTGCATGGCACAAGAAGCTGGATGCTGAGATGTCCGCACTGGGCTTTGTTGCTTGTAAAAGCGATGCTGGTGTATATGTGAGGAAGAGAGCAGGAGAGAAGCCGCTGTTTATTCTTGTGTATGTGGATGATCTACTCATCATATGTAAAGATCTCAGCCTAGTAGAGTGGTTCAAGGAGCTCCTAAAGAGCAAGTTCACCATCCATGATCTAGGTGAGGTCAAAGATTTTTTTGGGTTGCCAAGTCCGTCGTAACCGACAGGATAGGCAAGTTTCTATCAGCTGCATCCCAAAGATTGAGGCTCTGCTAGATAAGTTCGGTGTGAGCGATGGCGGAAGATTAGTGGACACTCCCATGCAAAAGGGATTCGTTCCTACTCGGATGCCCTTCGTAGAGGATGAGCGTGATGGTTCGGGTGCTGGGGTCCCCTTAGATCCAGGTCATAGATATTGTGAGCTTATTGGGTCACTGCTGTATATAGCCAATACAACACGACCTGATATTGCACAAGCTGTCGGCGTTCTCTCTCGCTATAGGTGTAATCCCACCACTGCCCATTGGAATGCAGCAATGCGTGTGTTGCACTACCTTAGGGATACGAAGGACAAAGTCCTCGTACTAGGTGTCAACTCCAGTGTAGTCTTGGAGGGTTACGTAGATGACGATTTTGCGGGTGACCTAGATAGTAGATTTTCTACGTCGACGTCTGGGTATGTATTTTATGTCTTTGGCGGTGCTGTGTCATGGACCAGCAAGAAGCAAAACTCTGTGGCTACCTCAACTGTTGAGGCAGAGTTCATGGCTTCTAGCCTTGCCATCAAGGAGGCCAACTGGTTGAGGTCCTTCTTGGCGGAGATTGGCGAGCCACCTTGGAATGTTAAGATTTTCATTGACAACCAAGGATGCATTAACAATCTTAGGAACCCCGTGAACTCTAAGTTCACAAAGCATATCGCAGTGGCATTCCACTACGCACGTGAGGCCATTAAGTTGTGCCAAGTTGATATCCAATATGTGGCATCAGCTAAGAACCGTGCAGATGTGATGACCAAGCCATTGGTAGGTTCCGTGTTCAGGAAACATGTCGATGCTCTAGGTCTACTCACTCTGTATCAAGAGTGAAGACAAGGGGAAGTGTTACATTTTGTGACATATAGTGAGATTGCCTTCCTCTTGAACAGACATGAATTCTTAAAAGGAACTGATAAGCAATGGCATGAACAAAGGCATACATGAGACGCTTATCACAGAGAAGTGTAATTAAGCACAAGGTCATGTTATAAATAGTGTCGTACGGTATTCACACGTGGTTGCCAGATCAACGCGTGATCTTGCAACGCTGGTATTGGAAAGGCAAGCAGCGGAGTTGAATGTCACTTGCCTAGCACTATCAATGATTGATGCATGTGTGAAGACAGCAAGTGTTTTGCTTATGGCGTAAGGCCGTCACACGGACTGCCCAGCCAACTAAGACAACTAATCACTCGCTCTGCTCGTGCTAGCAGGTAAGGCCGATTGGCCTAGTTAGACATGTTAAGACATGCATGGACAAGTTACTTGCATGCTATATCTTAATTGTTGAACATCTGTATCTTCATCGGTTGTGGGTGTCATACCTATGAGTGAAGATCAGGGAGACACGTGTCACGCAAGATATTTGTTAGCGTATACAAGGATTCATGTTATGGAGGCTCAATTGCGTTAGCATAAGAAGACTCTAAATGTAACGACTTGCCTAGCACTATCAATGATTGATGCATGTGTGAAGACAGCAAGTGTTTTGCTTATGCATATGGCGTAAGGCCGTCACACGGACTGCCCAGCCAACTAAGACAACTAATCACTCGCTCTGCTCGTGCTTGCAAGTCTTCACACCCATAACCTAAATGTAAGAAAGACAGATCACACTGTGGGACAACTGGGCTGCATGCAAATTCCTGATTCACTCTTCCTGTGCGCTTCCTCCAACATCTACATACTTTGATAGCCAGGCCCACTCATGCAATGTTTCACCTGAGGGCTGAATCATTCATGTCTTAATAGCTGACAAACTCTGAATAATAGCATATATAACATGGACTAACCCTTGATGAGTCCCAACCGCCGTATTCTGGGCAAGCACTTCCTCTGCCCCTTGCAAGTCTTGGCAGCACACTCTTGTAATGCTTCATTTGCAGACTGAACAAAGCATGTCTCCCAAGCTGCATTACAACCTTTCCGACACTTCAACACCCCTCGTTATTCCCCACAGAGTTAATTAACCTTCGTCAAGCGCTTTCCAAAGTACTTGCAGGTCCTGGCAGCCATGCCCATTCTTGCAATTCTTTACTTGACAGCTGATTTATTCATGCACATAGCATTACAAGCTGTACACTAACTCAGACCCATAGTGAGCAACTTAATGTAATCCCCAGTAGCCTTACTCCTCGTCAAGCGCTTACCTCCGTCCTTGCCGATTCCATCAGCCAGGACCCCTCTGTTTGGCCCGTCCTGAACTGTTCCACTCACTGAAGTAGTTTTACAAACCAAAACAAATTTGCAGCATGAAAATAGCTACCTTCTCTCGATCAAGGCGTATGGTAAGCTCTTGCCCAATTTTCTGTGTCCCACCTGCACTCTGCAGGCCCTGACAGCTACGCCGAGCTATCCACCTGCTCAATGTTGGATAAAAAGCATGCACATAAACAACTAGCAAGCCTTCCAAAGCCCATCAGCTACTCTCTTCCTTGCAAGCGCTTCACTGAAGTCGCGGGCCCTTTCAGCCATTCCAACAGCAACAGAATTCAAAAAGCAAAAGAGCTTGTTTATGTGAGACTGTGTACCACGACATGAACACTTAAAAGCAGACTTTTATCGATCCTTCCCAGCTCCTTGACGCAACCTTTCCTTCTTCCCCGGCTGTGCTTTAGCATTCTGCTCTTACCCGGTCAGTCCTCCCAGCTACAGTCAAATCAATAAAGCTTCAGCATAAAACAGCTCGGAGAATAGCTTAGAAAAAATTTAGAGACATTAACCACTCACCGCAAATCCAAAGGCTTTGTCTTCATGTGCTTTCACAGCACTATTCAGTCCCTGCAAACCCATCTGGACTAAGCTTGGCTTCGGCATCAAACAAAGCATATGGTCGAACAAAGAAACCGCTTTTCAAACCGTTTGTTAATGGTCTGCAAGTTGTTTGCAACGCTGTCTGCTCTTGGTCCCCTGGGGACCCTGTAAGCTGCGCATGAGTGCAAAGCGCAGGTAATCAAATCGACAAGTCGGCGACACCGCTACGCCAAGGCTGAAATTATTTACACATCACCCTGCTGCCCACATGGTGTATACGCTACGTAGCCAGTGGCTGTTCTTTTGTGTCGGCTTACCGCTCGTCGCAAACCTGGAACCGGCAAATCACGAGCTTCGACAATCCTCAAAACATCTCGAGGGAGTCTGTTTTGAGTCATGCTGAGAAACAACAAGTACAGATTACTTCTTCCAAAACCCCTGGTCCAGACCACAGTCACCAATGAAGGTGCGAAGAGCCGTCCGTCAACCCAGGCATATCAGTCAAGCGAGATGGAACACCGCTTGGTCTTCCAAGCTTCTTACTTGTCCTTTCTTTGGCTTGATATTTCCAGAGTTTGTTCCTTCGTTGCTTCCTCTGAATTCATACTTCGAAGTATCACTGATCGTTCATTCGTGATCTTGCGGCACGTGCTTGCTCACCCTTAGTCACCTCCCTTGACGGGTTTACTAGCCGTCCCGTGGCAATGAAATTGGCAATGGCCCATTGCCAATGGGAAGAAGAAGAAGAAGAAGCCGCGCCCGAACCCTCAGCATTTGGATGGGTTCCCTCTGGGCTTCGTCAATGAAACTCGTGCTGGTTTGATAGTGTTGGGGGCAGCGGTCACCGTGTCAGTCGAGTACGCGGCTTCCGTAGCCCAGGCGCACGTTGATGCCGTGGCAGCCTCGCTCCAGCGTTTGCCGATTCTCCGCCACCCCCAAGCCGAGCTTCTCTTGCTTCGCAGTTGCCTTGGGACCTGCAAGGTGGTTTTCACAGCCCGGACCATGCCGCCAGCTGCAGCTGCGCAAGCTTTGGTGACCTTTGATATGCTCCAAACCCAGGTCCTCCAATCCATTGTCACAGCTGGTGGTGGTGGTTTTGGCCCTTTGCAGCAAACCTTGGCTGGCTTGCCTATTGCCCAGGGGGGTCTAGGGGTCACTAAGGCCACTTCCCTTCTGCCTTGTGCCTATCTCGCCTCCGTCACGCAGACAACCCCCCTCCAGGACCGCCTTCTGGGGACATCCACTGCCCCTCTTGTCCCCGCTGCCCTAGCTGCCAAGGCTGACTACTGCGCCCTTGTTCCTGATTTCGATGCGGCGCTCTTCGAGGATCCGGATTTTGTCCGCAGCAAAGTGCAAGCCCGGCTGTCCAAACCCTTGTCTCACCGCGCATACCAGGAGGTTCTTGATGACCCTGCTCGCTCGGATCGCGACCGTGCTGTGCTCCAATCTCTTACACAGCCGGGAGCGTCTGATTGGCTGCTGGCTCTCCCAGTTCCCCATTTGCAGCAAACCATGCCCCCAGAGTCGTTCCGCTGCCGCCTTCAATACCAGCTCTTGATCCCCATTTTCCACCCTGGCTCCCAATGCCCGTGCTGCTTGAGGGAGTTGGATGTCTGGGGCGACCACGCGGTCCACTGCACCTCAGGGGGGGATGTTGCCATTGTCGGCCGACATTACTCCGTTCGTAACGGCCTGGACGCTGTCCTTACCTCAGCTCGTCAGCGGGTCACCCGGGAACCCGCCTTTCCCACCCCTGTCCCTGGCCAGGAGCGCCGTCGCGCAGACCTCCGCCTCCATGCGTGGGAGGAGGGGCGTGACCTTTATATCGACATCGTTGGCTCTTCCCCACTCACAGTTGCCAACTTGCTGCACTTCGTGCCGGGTGGGGCCGCCGCGCGCGCTGCCCAAGACAAGCAGACCCGCTATGCTGTCTTGTTGTCGCGTCAGCAGCCGCCTGTGGCTTTCCAAGCCTTCGCTTTTGAAACATTGGGAGGGTTGCATGCTGATGCGCTGGCCTTGTTGCAGAGGCTCCAGGGGCTTTTGAACCAAGCCATCATTGCTCAAGAAGATGTGGAGGGATATTTTGTCATTCGTCGGGTCAGTTTCATCATTGCGGCGGCTGTGGGTCGCCAGCTGGCCGCTCGCCGGGTGTGACTCATAGCTTGACACATTGGGGGTTTGGGTCCCTGAACATTGGGCTGGTCTTTTTTACTCCACTCTTGTAACAGAAGAAGAAGTTACATCTGTCCAGCCACGAGGGCATGATGAGATGTCCACAACACACACACAAGCCAAAACTAGGAAGAACTGACCACAAGAAGTGGCCAAGCGAAGAGCGAAGGCATAACTGAGCAAACGAAAAGGGGAGGGAAGGGGGATGGGGGGGGGGGGGCAGCCACAGACGTAGCTGCGGCCAAGTCACCGTAGCCGGCGTAAATCAGCACGAGCCTGGAATGCATCCGAGATAAAGGAGACGACCGCACGCAAGTCAGCGTGCCAAATGAACTGCCGAAGAGATCTAGAAGGACCCACAAACACGTGGGGATAACGGTCCCGCACCGCAATAAGAGCGGGACAGTGAAAGACAAAGTGGTGTTCATCACCCACAGAGGAGCCACACATATCACACAGGCGCTGAAGGCGCGGAAGACGTTGTCTGCGGCCCATGTCAATGGGGAGGCCATGAACACCAAGACGAAACCTGAGAAAGAGCCGGACCTTGGCAACATCAAGAGACAGATAAAGGAGGCGGGAGCGCTGAGCCTTAGTGGGGCGCGCAAACCACCGCACATAAGTACATAGCTGGGGATCAGCAGGGGCTAACCGAGGGGAGACATGGAGAGAGGCCACAGGGAGGGTATTGGCCTGCCTAATGAGAGCTAAAAAGGTATCCATATCAACGGGCTGCGGGCGCTGACAATCAGCCGCATAAGGGTAACCTAAGCGGCGAAGGGCAGCGATAAAAGAACCCGCCCAGGACGGGGAACGAGGCGTTACGCCATAGTAGCATGAGTCCCTATGAATACGTGCATACAAGTGGTCGGCTGGGAGATCCACCAGAGAGTTCCAAAAAGTGACCACACGCTTGAACCAGATATGATGAAGGGGCCAAACGCCAACCTCAGCAAGGAGCACATCGGTGCGGACCGTTTGACGAACCCCAAGGATCATCCGTAACATAGTGAGAAAATCCTTTTCTAAATCCTTAGCGGAGGGCCGAGTGGAAGATGGGGAAAACACCCGTAGACCCCAAACCTCACACCCATATGAGCAGGCAGGCACCACACATGCTAAGAAGAGACGCAAGAGAATACCGATCGAGGTGGCACATTTGAGGTTACCATAACGCGTGCTAATAGTAGACCAGGCCCCCCACATCTTACCACGTAAATGGCCAAAGGTGGCCCCAATGCCTGAAGCCGTAGAAAGCATGACACCTAAATGACGAGCCTGGGTCACCTGAGGCAGGGGTTGACCCTCATACAGCACGGGAGGGGGGGCGTCCTTCGAGGGGGGGAAGACCATGGCATGGCACTTAGGAACACGCACCCGCATACATGCGGACTGGCACCACTCTGAAGCAGCGGGGAGAAGGTGAGCCTGCAACTCCTCCAGGGACTTGGCCTGGAGTGCATAATCATCAGCATAACCTTGAATAGGGACACAACGACCATCCCGGGTGGCGGGTCCCACACCCGGACACCGAGCTTCAATATAACGAATCAGACCATCCGAATAAAGACCAAACAGAGTAGGACTTATAGGGGACCCTTGGAGGATACCGACCTGAGGCTTCAGGAGCTCCCCAGAGGTGCCCCCTACACATAAAGTGACTTGGGCATCTTCATATAAAGATTTAACAGCAGCCAAGAATTGGTCCGGTACCCCCACCCGAGTTAAGGCCTCCCAAAGAAGGGGGCGAGGAACCCGATCATAGGCTTTACTTAAATCTAAAGAGCATAAGAATAAGGGGTGATCTTTGGTAGCAAGGTCAATGAAGTGTTGGATCGCAAAAAGCTGATGCAATGTGGAGAAGCCCGGGCGGAACCCCGTTTGGGCCTGACAGCGCAACCCCTTGGATTCCACGTGCCGAATAAGCCTAGTGTTCAACAGGGTGGCGTACAGCCGCATGAAGGGTTCAGGGACAGCAAGAGGGCGGTAATTCGCCGGATCCAGAGCGTCCTTTGCCCCTGGTTTGAACACGGGGACCACCCGGGACACATTGAAATGAGGTGGAATTGTCCCCGCCTGAAACATAGCATTGACAATGGTTAACAGAATCGGTGCCAGGATATGGGCGTCCTGTCGGCCAGTTTGGGGGTCCGGGGGGCGTTGGGCAAATCGAAGA
>MVGU01000501.1:62500-117500 GCA_002005505.1 Botryococcus braunii
CTGGTAATTCTTTGAGACTTGTGCAAGTTGCTTGGTGTCAAACAGTCCTTCTCCTCAGCTTCACCCACAAACGGCCTGGAAGCAGCTGTGAGCCGGCAGAAGGCGTACGTTGATGCGCGAAGGACTTCTGAGACGTTTGCGGTAGGGGATCAAGTTCTACCTCCTAACAACGAGGGATGTACAGCCTAAAAATGTACTTGAGAAAAGCTGGTGCCAAAGTGGATGGGGCTTTTCACAGTTGTTGAACGAGTGGATGAGGTTGCCTATTGGCTAGCATTCCCCGAACACTTGTGTTGGCACAATATAAAATGTTGAGAAGGTATGTGGCTGGCGGTCGTGTGCAACCCCCACCCATGCCTACGGGATTGTTATTGGGGAGCCAGAATACCAGGTCGCCGGGATTGTAAACCACCGGCTAACGCTAAGACACAACTCGAGTTTATCGTGTCTCTAGCCTACCCTAAATTTCGTAATTCTCGAGAATTGAGAGGGTTTGGTCCATGCATGTTGGGGCAGCCAAGGAGCCGACCTTTCAAATTTGAAAGGTCGGCTCCTTGGCTGCCCCAACATGCATTGGTAAGGCGCCCAGATTTAAACCTGGGCGCCTTACCCAAGGTGGCTGTGGGGTCAAATTCCAAATCTTCACAATAAGCGAATGGCCATGACTGACAATCAATTTGACTCGTGAGAATTTAATTGATGACGTGAAGGGTGATTTGAAGGACGAACTCACCCTAACAACATGAGGCCTGGACATTTGAAGAGTACGGTGTTTGTGGCAACACCCTGACATCCTCAAGGCAGGGGACGCGTTGCGATGGATGATGCGCGCGTCCTTATGTATCGTGCACACCACTGGGGGTTCCATGCGGGCACATGGGGGCATTGGCGCCCCATAATCCAGTAACGGCTACACATGCTTGGCCGGCTGGGCCCTATACAGGGCCATATATGCCTAGACATTGATGCTTACGGGTCTGGGGCCATATCTCTGACTTCTTGGCGGAAGCATGGGTTCAAGGAGCACTGGGAGCCCTTGTTTACGAGGAAGTGCTGTAGCCTTATGGTAAGGCTAGGAGTGCACAAATTTGTACTCGCAAGGGTACGACCCTTGCGTTGGTCTTCAGTAGTCTCCCACTGCTGGAGTGTGTGCCGCCGCGTTGCCAAGATGACAACGGACTCGGTGGGGAACTAAATCTACGGTTTGTAAAAATGCCAACACTAGTGGGGAGGGATGTTGTGCTGTGGGTATCGGTGTGAATGTGGGTACCCCGATGGGGGTTATCCAGCTCTGCCACGGTACAGTCCGCCACTGGAGTAGGCGAGTGATGGAACCTGGGACAACCCTCTAGCTAGCTGCTGCGCTTGAATGTTCTAAATTCTAAGTTCTAAGTTCCATATGGAATCACAGGACGAGTCTCAAAGGATCCTTTAGGATCCCAACTTTAAAAAGAGTGGCAGGGCTGGGCCGTCCTGTGGACGGCGGAGCCGTCTAGCTCACATTCTCCTACTTTGGAACTTCTGAGTACTGTAAAGATACCAGATTCAACATCTGGTATCGGCGGGGTGTTTGCAATGTGTGCCCAAGCTATCTATGCCATCTATGCCCAAGCTACTCTTGATGATGTAAGGTGACGGCATTGTGTCGGCTGTTCGATCTGCTCGCGTGAGGCTTGGCTTTGTGTGAGGCTGTGTCATGACACTTCTGCCGAGAGACACGGCAATGGCTCATGCTGCCTGTCAGCAAAGGATTCCCAACACAACCAATTAACAGTATCACATGAAAACAGCAGCGGGGGAGCGTTTACGGGTCAACGGGTTGCATATCAAAGTGTCCGAGTCAGCCGAGTTACAACACCTCCCTCAACAGGCGAGAGTAAACTCCCCAAAAAAGGTCAAGACCGGCTCACAAAATCTATATTGGCCCCTCAGAGAAGCACTTTCGCGTCCGAATCTCTCATTTCGCTCACACATGGTTGACACACCCGAGCTTGAAAACTTTCATTAGGCCCTCGCTCGCTCTTGTCACCTTGCTCCCAAACATAACTTACTACATGCTGCTAGCGATCCTGAGTGAAAATTGGCGACTTCGTGTCGCGATTGTGGGCACCTGTCGCTGTGTTGGGGGATCTCGCTTAAGTTTTGCTTATCTTGCCATCTGAGGAGGCTTCTGCTTTTGTTGGTACATGTACAGTCACTCTCGGTGGTGCGAGCGTAATGCCGAGGAGGTTTGGCTTGCCAGGGTTCTGTATGTGCAGTGGGTGTATGTAGTGATCCTCTGACCCTACGGTCGACCCGAATTTACGTCGAGTTAGGAGATGTAACTCACGTGGGTATCGGAACACAGTTACACCCATGTGTGGCCTGGAGGGATGGCCTTTTAAGGCGCCCACCACTGTCCAAATCTCAGAATTCCAGGCCTGAACTTTGTGGATAATCTTGAAAACATCGGTGTATTCTTTACACATAAATTTTGGTATCATTAGGAATCTGGGAGCAGTCGTCTAAAACTAGATACCATGTTTCCTATGGGCATCGTAGTCACTCTTATAAGAGAGTTAATTTAGAAGGTTTAGGCCGACGGCTGCTCACCAATCGGCAGCTCGGCAACAGCCGACCGTCCAGCAGTCTCGCCGCTCCATATAAAGGTATGCTTTTTATCGAAAGCAATCATAGGAGCCAAGTCTTCGCTGCACGTAGCTTAGAGATACAAACTGCAGGGGACGAACACAATTGAGACCTCTCCTTTGGGGTTTAGGACGTTTGGAAGGTGTAGTGGGTCCAAAAGACCACACAGATGCTTAAATAACTCCTTTTTATAGAAATCTTCTGGTTTTAACCTGAATGCGTGCTTCAAATTTGCTTTAATAGTTGTGGTGTTTCCTTCCATGCTCCCACTATGTGTCCGAAACCTCTCATCCGAAGTCATAAATCCATTGGGAAGCTTTCTCATCGTAATAAGTAGCCAAGCATGAATTTAATGCCTGTAGATGAAGCTGTAGTGTAGTAAATTTGCTTTGATTCGTACAAAGATGGGACACGTGTAAGCTTTCCTCGGACAGGCCGAGAAGTGCGAAACCGATCCTTGTTTAGGTTACATGAATGTTGAGAGACATTTTGTGAGTATTTAAATGCTTGTGGACTGGAATTGAACTTAATTATCACAACATCAAGGCTATTAGGGCGTACGATCGGGGAAGCCCACCGAGTTTTGGCCTTGTACCCGGGTTACGAATCGTTGCATATGCCGTGAAGTTGTACATTTCATTTGATGGTCTACATGTGTGACAAATATTAGGAAGGCTACGCCAATTCGGTTGGTATCATTAATCTTATGACGTCTTATTGTTTTGCGCCCCTGACTTGGGATTTTGGGATGAAGTTCCCAGGAGCCTCCGCGGCTTTCACTGCGTATGGAGCAGTTTATGTCACACCCGACCGCGGAAAAATATTTATCAGATGAGATACGAGCGGCAGTGGACGCCTACATCCATCCGTTCACACGCGAGCAGGTGGACAGGCTCGCCAGATTTATGTCACATGATCAAATCATAGCCGTAGGGAAGGTTATCCGCAATGCAAGTCCTGCTGCGGAGGTGGAGGCCGCAGTCTTGTCACTTACAGCTCAGCAGGCGGGTGACATGCTGAAATGCTTAACACCTGAGCTTCGGAACTACTTCCTGTACAATGAGCATGTGGCCAACATGTGGACAAGATTTGTAAATCAGCAACTCAGAGTGTCCCCGCCAGCCATAGCTCACCGGCCACCCGTAGCTCACCCTCCACCCGTTGGTCACCCGCCAGCCGTAGGTGCGCATTCCATCCTTTTCGCCCTTCGAACACCCCATACGTGTTATTCTGCCCCGCGCGCGTGCCTCTGTGTGTGTGTGTGTGTGTGTGTGTGTGTGTGTGTGTGTGTGTGTGTGTGTGTGTGTGTGTGTGTGTGTGTGTGTGTGTGTGTGTGTTGGGGGGGGGGCCCCGGGGGAGGGGAAAGGGGAAGGAGATTGGAGGAGTCACGTGTTTTCGCTTTGTGGTTTAGGTAGTTTGGCCCCCCGGGGGGGGGGGGGGAGAGGGGACACTGAGAAGACTAGTCTGTCGGGGCATGCACAGGAGGTGAGCCCCTTGCGAGTATAACAATGAGGATGTCGAACGTCAACTACCTGATGCGACTATATGTCACGAAGCGCATGCGAGTAGCTTTGTCTTTGTTCCCAGACGCAACTGATCCTGAAGGCAGCGGCCCCAAGGCAAGTGGCCCGCTCGTGCCTTTTTACATCAAGATCCTTAAAATGTAGTTCTTTGATAATGTCCCTCTGGCCTCTCCCATGTACAACACATCTCTGGAAAGCCTGGTGCAAGCTAACCCAAAGTATCGGCAGGCTTGATAGCTTCGCCTTAATTGTAACGGCAGGAAGCTGCCAGGTCCTGAAATGTGTAGGATTTTGGGCAGGAAGCTGCCGGGTCCTGAAATGAAGGTTCTGGAAAGTGGCACGCGTCTTGGCGTCGAAGGATGTCCCGGTGCTGACCGGCTTGTAACAGATTCCGCTGAATGCTCTAACCTGACTGGTGTCTCGTCTCTCTCTCTCTTCCTTTGCCACTATATTAATCCAATAAATTTCACATTCAATTTGACCCCTGCAAAGCGAGAGATTTCACATTCAATTTGGCCCCTGCAATCCAAAAAAGTCCACATTTAGTTTGACCCCTGCAATTCAAGAGCTTAGATGGTGTTGGTGGCAGATTAATATGATATCGGGGATGGACTCCCAGCCCCGCTTCAGGCAATTCGTGAACATGGTGGACGAGACAGGCCAAGAGTGGACGATGTGCTACGAGTCATATGACAGCAAGGATGGACGGCTCTTCTGCCTCTGCAGCGGCTGGGGTGAGTTTACAAAATCACGAAAAGTTAATGTCGGTGAGCGCCCATCCTCCTGAGCTCTTCCCACCTCACAACTACACGCCTTGTCCTCCCCTGCACCCCCCCAACACCCCACCCTCCCCCCCCCACAGTCTCTCTCTCTCTATGACACACACACACACACACACACACACACACACACACACACACACACACACACACACACACACGCACACACACACACACACTTTTAGGGTCAGGGGGTCTGCATATCTGCGTGCGGGCACTTGCTTGTGATATATGATGTGTTTCATTGGTCCGGGTTTGAGGCAATCCAGTGTCTCAGGGTGGTGGGGCAGATGGTGCTTGAGCATGGGCGCATGTGAGGGTGATGCTTGGGCATGGGGGTTATGCCAAGGTGATATGTTATACAGCCCTTGCTCTTGGGTGTAACCTGAGGGTGATGGGTCAGATTGTCGTTGGGCATTGGGCATGCCTCAATGTGATGGTGATGGGGCAGATGGGTTGTCCTCCAGAATGACATTCAATGGGGACCGTGTGTGGTTATTCCAGACTTGCAAGGAACGTGTGTTAAATCCAAATACATGCTTGGGTCTGAAACGAACATTCCTGGCGGGTTGTTATTGTTTTTTGAGGTCCACGCCAGGGATAACGAAGCAAATTTAATTCTTTTAATGCGGAAGAGCCCGAACTATACGCGGTCTTCGTAGGCCATGATGAAGTCACAGAGTAAAAGGGTGTGGTTTGGGTGGATTCTGTTACCGATACCATCTGTAGCACTCACGGAAGTTTGGTATACAAATGCTTGATTTGCATAGAGTTTGAGTCACTCATGTGATGATGCTAGGATACGTTCGGCAAGGTGTGACCCTTTGCCTTGGGATTTCTGTTATATAGCCGAGGTTTCGCCTTCGTGCCCTCCACACACATAAGGACCCGTTTGGTGATGAAAAACCTAGTTTTGCTCACCAGCGGTGCCGTGGCCAAATTTGCTATCCAGCACTATATATATTGGGCTCATCTGGGATAGGGCGGTGATTTACAACCTGTGGGGACATGCTTTGTAGGGGACCGGGTTGTCTTCGATCGGTTTCATGCAGACCGATTCATACCTCATATCAGAATAAAAATAGAGAGAGGAAAGGGTGCCCCTGCAGTGCCCCTGTCAGGTGACGAGGCTGGGAAGGTACGAGAGTACTGAACCGCCAGACTGTTCTATTGATATGTCCCATTCATTCCCGCCTTTGTCCTGTCACATCAGTCTCTCCTCCTCCTCCTCCCCCCCCTCCTCCTCGTGTGTGTGTGTGTGTGTGTGTGTGTGTGTGTGTGTGTGTGTGTGTGTGTGTGTGTGTGTGTGTGTGTGTGTGTGTGTGTGTGTCCCGGCCCTTGTTGTCTTGTTCCATCATGTCTTGCCCTGTTCCAACCTGTCCCAAACCTCTTCACTTCATAGACTGTTAAGGTTGCATAGTTATGAAGAGGAAGCTTCAACTGTGTTTGCGAACTCGTGTGACAGCCTCTTCTGCTCTCCGGTTTTCACACAAACACACTTGCTTGTTTTGGGAACCGCCCCCGCCTGTCCTTCATGAAAGGAGACTCATCTTTGCCCTTTGAGTAAACGGCCATTGTTCGTGGAGTAAAAGGGTCTTTATTCGTCTAAGTACAGGCCTCATCTTTTATTGACTGGGTATGTAATTTGGGGCTGTAAGTCGCAAAAGAGACCCTGCAAGCAAAGCCAAAACAGAAGGTACTGCATGTGGCCTCCAACTCTCCAGGGTGTCGATAGACTTGTAGCAAGTGTTGTCACTCTCAGAGGGCAAGGAAGGGCAAAGGAACTACACAGGGATTGATACCTGTCCCAGACCCCATGACAAATCGTTGCTGGCGTACCGATCATATTAGTTGTTCGACCGATTGATTCTGGTCTTTTAAAAATCTCGGGTAGTTTTCCCTAGCCAGGAGACATAAGCCATGCCAAGGTAGTTTTTATTAATGTCCGGGAAATATAGATAATCTTTGGACATCACTTATGGTACGGGTACACAAGGTTGTCACAGGATTCCATGCATGGGTTGACTATGCTTTTGCAAGGTCATGTGACAAATTGCCACTTCTGCAGTCATGTCATGCTTGACTTACAGTTATTGAATGTCGGTCAAGTATCTGAGTTCGTCTGTCCGTGGAATGTCTGTATATGTTTTTGAATATCACGTGTCCGGTCTGCCTACACACAAGGGGTTTATTTTCGAGCTTCAGCTCTCCAGTGTTTCGGCAGGCCTTCGGGGTGCTGTTGCCCTCTGAAGACATACGGTATTATGGCATAATCAGACATGGCCTGTCCTTTAGCCGTTGATATGCGCGGGCATGCTTGTGTACGTTTGCGAAGGCATGCGCGTGTGTGTGCAAGCACATGTGCGTTCCGGGTGTGTGTGTGTGTGTGTGTGTGTGTGTGTGTGTGTGTGTGTGTGTGTGAGTGTGTGTGTGTGTGTGTGAGTGTGTGTGTGTGTGTGTGAGCGCGCGCGCGCGCGCGTAAAATGCTTTCCGTTTGTTTTGAGGAAGATATTCCCTGCTCCTTGCCTTCTTGTATTGGACGGCACGGCCAGCTTTGGGGGACGTTTTGCCCTGGTTGGGGGCATGGGGAGATGATACTTTAGTGCTCTCTGGTTGAGCTCTGTCCCCAGTCGGGAGGGTTAATTAAATCTGCATGACCTTTTTTGGGGAGACCATTGTGCCCTGGTGGAGGGAGATGAGCTGCACAGCCATTTGGGGCTTTTTTTTTTTTTTTTTCCTGGTTTGACGGGAGACCTGGGTGGGCTGGGCGAAGGGAGCGGTTGAAGGCGAGAAACCTTGGGAGGGTGAAGGGGGTCGGTGGAATCGGATGGAGCCCTGAACCAATGGAGGGGGTTGCAGGAACAAAAAAGGAGTCCGAAAAGGAAGGAGATCGAGGCGCAGCCTCCATCAGTGCCTGAGGAGGAGGAGGAGGAGGAGGAGGAGGAGGAGGAGGAGGAGGAGGAGGAGGAGGAGGAGGAGGAGGAGGAGGAGGAGGAGGAGGAGGAAGAGGAGGAGGAGGAGGAGGAAGAATTGCCGGAAGGAGAATACCAAAACCCAGGCTTCAAGGCGGACGAGTAAGAAGTCTCATAAGTTTGAGACGGCGTGCTTCTCATTGAGGCGTTTCTTGATACCGATGTCCTTGATAAACGCAAGCTGGGTGAGCTTCTTTCTAATCTTCATCTGCGAGCTCTTCTTGCATTGCCCGCTCAGGAACGTCTCATTCAGGTGCTGGATTCGGCGGCCCGCCCTCATGCCTCGGGTTGTCCTCAAGCGCTCCCGGTCGAGAGCATGGGCTAAGTAATGGCCAACATCCGAGTTTCGGTGAAGGCTTCGATATCAATTGCTGATTCCGATGTTCCCTAGGGGGGCTCCATGTCCCCGGCCGGTGGTGACCGCGGTGTGGTCAGGAGATGGATCGTATTGGTGATCAGGCGTTCTAGTGTCGGGTTGGTCGTGGGATGGCGGTCACCTCTCGTCATAATGCGGTACGGGATCTGCTGTTTTGGATAGGAAAGGAGATGGAGGCTGTCGTCACCCCAGAACATCCACTTCCAGTTCGGGTCGTGGGTTTTGAGATGCGTCGGCAGGGCTTGATCTTTCTTGATTGAGATGGGGGACGGGATCTATATGTCGATGTTGTGGGAACCTCTCCACTCGCCGCCTCTTATTGGGCCGGTGGTGGGGAATTTGTGTCTGGTGGGGCGGCGGCTGGCAAGCGGGCCTCGTACAGGGAGGTTCTACTTAGGCAGGCACCCCGTGTCGTTTTCCGCCCCTTCGCCTTAGAGACATTTGTGGGGTTTGATACGGCGGCGGAGGAGTTCTTGAAGGGGCTTTAGGGCCTGGTTAATCAGGCGCTAGTTGCGCATGAAGACCTTGTCTGGTTTTCTCCGCATCGGAGGGAGAGCTTTGCGATTGCCCGGGCCTCTTAGAGAACGAAAGCATAGCTAAGATAGACATGTTCGAGGGTGACGAGGAGATCTATTGAGTGCCGGCATTTTTTTGAAATGACTAGGGATTTTGTGGAAATAGATTTATTTCCACAAAAACTTATCATTTTAAAAATTTATCATTTCCTGCAGAACACTTTCCAGTTTCAAGAGGGAGTGTGTGCCGAGTTGTTCACCAGTGGGGCACCTCAGCAGGCTAGTGAAAATGTACAATGTTGGAATGGTCGCGCTGTTGATTCATGCCAAATGTGAAACAAGTACCTGCGCGAACGGCAGGGAGTTGTGCCGGGCTTACGAAAAGGCTGCGGCCACTCGGAGGGATCTGAAGAAAACTCCACGAGTTACTTGATGATCCTCAGTCTGGGTGAGTTACTCATCGCTATTTCTGCGGCCAGTTGATTGCCAGGCATGCATGCTGTACGTTTGGTGTCAGTTGCAGTAGGTAGGTCAGTCAGATTTTGGGGCTGGAAGGAGTGGGTTGTTCTCCTGAGAGAAAAGGAACTATTTCGGTATCGTTTCATTAAACGTTATGCAGAGGATTTGTGTAAAAGGTTATGGGCAGTGGCGTATCCTGTAAGCAAGCAGACAGGTCGTAAGTTCGTGCCTCTCCAGCTACAGTCCTTGACGACTGTCTGCTCTTTAGACACATGCAACTGCATGAACAAGACTGGCATCCTTATGTGCCCAGTATCTTTCCAAACCAGTTCCGTTACATGTTGATCTGTCAATGAGCATCTACACACGGATAAGCTCCTGACGGCTGAAAGCAGGTACCTTCCTATACTCAAGAGACTCCGTCCCTTAGCTGTTTGGGAGACTTGATTGTACACTAAGATGGTTCACTTACAAACAAGCAATCAAACATGAACACATTACCAATACACACCCTGCGTCACCGCACCTATAAGCAAGCAGACAGGTCGTAAGTTCGTGCCTCTCCAGCTACAGTCCTTGACGACTGTCTGCTCTTTACAGCACTCACACCAGTGATGAAACAATTAGGTTGAGTCATTAGACTAGCACTTGTCCAAACCTTAGGTCCAGTTACCTTGCACTGCAGTGTAACCTTCGCTTGAGGTTACTTTCCAGCACAGGCATAAGGCATATTGTCTAGAGCAGCAAGCCATACTTAGCTAACTACCACATAGTGTATCTCATGGGTAAGATACCAAAGCAAGTCATGCAGACACGGAACTACAATTTGCAGCTACACTGCCATAGCAAGTGCATAACATAATGGAGCCGTGGGTCAAGGAAACATAACCCATGCAAAACTTATAGATAAGAGACATGTATGCAACCCAATTCATGATCCCTCTCCCTCCCAGACCCTTCCACCCTCCCTCCCTCCCAGATCCAAGCTGGCTGGCGAAGTCCAAGGGTCATCAGCCGCAAATGGCTGGAAAAGTCTCAAGGCCGCAAGTGGCTCAGCAAGGGATGCCCGCAAGTGGGACTTAAGAAAGGACTGGGGTAGCTGCCACGTCGTCTGCCAAGTGGCGAACATGGGCCAAGGGGCTCCCAAGTGTTCTCAGTCTCATCATAGCCCATCCATTTGACCAAGTACCGCCAAGACTTTCCAACTCTCTTTTTAGCAATGATGGCCTCATAGACGCAGCCACGCTTATCTGCATACAAAGGAGGAGGTGAAATAACGGTCACTGGTGAAGATGAAGACACATAAGGCTTCAGCTGGGAAACATGAAACACAAGATGAATGTTCACAGTCTCAGGCAAGATAAGTCTAAAAGCACGAGTACCAACGGCTGCAGCAATAGTAAAGGGCCCAAAATACTTAGCTGATAGTTTTGACGAGAGCCCAGGTGAAAGCTGGTTCTTCCTTGCAGCCAGCAACACCTGGTCCCCCACCTTGAAAGGGTGGTCTCGTCTCTTTCTATCTGCATAACACTTCTGCCGTTGCTGTGCAGAGGCAAGATTAGACTTGGCACTTTTCAAGGCAGTCTGCAGCCCCTCAACCCACTCAGACACAGCAGGATTTGCAGAACGTGAAGGAACAGCAGTAGACAAGGGAGGAAGGGGATGGCGCCCGTGATTCAAGAAGAAGGGTGTCTGCAGTGTGGAAGCCTGGAGAGAGTTATTGTAAGCAAACTCCACCATGCTTAAATACTTGCACCAGTCATCTTGTCTCGGCCCCACAAACCCTCTTAACATGTCTTCCATGGTCCGATTCATTCTCTCTGTCTGCCCGTCTGTCTGAGGGTGGTAAGCAGTAGACATAGCAATCTCAGTACCCAATAATTTAACAAAGGCCTTCCAAAAATGGCTAGTGAACCTCGGATCTCTATCACTCACAATGGAGGTAGGCATTCCAAATCTCACAAAGACCCTGTCTATAAACAGTTGTGCAAGTTGAGGTGCAGTGATGGTTTTAGTGCATGCAGCCAAGACACACAACTTAGAAAACCTATCCACAAATACCACAATAGAGTCAAACCCACAACAGACAGGTAAATCAGTCACTAAATCAAGGGAAACGCTCTGCCAAGATCCATCTGGAATGGGTAGTGGCTGAAGCAAACCATAAGGTACGGCTCCAGTCCCTTTAGTGCGCTGGCAGGTGTCACAAGACCTGCAAAAGTCCCTGACTAATGAGCTGAGACGTGGCCACCAAAACTCCCTGCACACTAGCTCATACATCTTGTTAATACCAAGATGGCCAGAAAAGGGTGTGGTATGGCACTCTCTCAGCACCTTCTCTCTCAATGCATCAGGTACATAGACCTTCCCTGACTGCACAGAATAAGGTACAGAGTCCCTCAATACCAAAACACCTTCATCCACAAGTTTAGCAAGTGTGGGATCAGAAACACAAAGCAAGGCAATCTCTTGTAGGAGAGAAGAGACAGCAACAGAGGAGACATGCATCACTGCAAGATCAACACGCCTAGACAAAGCATCTGCAACCACATTATCAGTTCCTTTAACATACTTTATATCAGGCATAAACCTCATAATCTCAGTGAGCCAACGTTCCTGCCTACTAGTCCTAACAGGAGCAGTCAACAAGTACTTTAAAGCCTGCTGATCAGTGTGAATTGTAAATTTAGGACCCAACAGCAAATGTTTCCATTTAAGAAAAGCATGAACAAGAGCCAATAATTCTCTGTCATACGGGGCTAATTTCCTCTCAGGGGGCTGGAGTTTCCTGGACTCAAAAGCGACAGGCTGCAGACCCTGTCCTTGATCCTGCTGCAAAACAGCACCCACAGCGAAGCCTGAGGCATCTACATGTATAACAAACGGTTTGTCTAAGTCTGGCATTAACAAACATGGAGGAGAGGACAAAAGATCCTTCAATGCAATGAAGGCTTGGGCTTGAGGTCCCTCCCAAGCCCAGGGCACATCCTTCTTCAATAGCTCAGTAAGGGGAAATGCAACATCTGCAAAATGATCTATAAATGTATCATTGTATTGAGTCAAGCCTAAGAAACCTCTCAATTGTGACACATTCAAGGGAGTGGGCCAGTCCCGGATGGCTGCAACCTTCCTCGGATCCACCATAATCCCTTGGGGTGTCAACAAGTGTCCCAAGTATTCCACCTGATTAGAAACAAACTCACATTTAGATCTTTTACAATAGAATTTATGTTCCCGAAGCACTGACATGATAATACGTAAGTGCTCCATGTTTTCTTCAACATACTTAGAATATATCAGGATGTCATCCAGGTAAACCAACACAAACCTATCCAGAAAGGGAGCCAGGATAGAATTCATAACAGATTGAAAAGTGGCAAGAGCATTAGTTAACCCAAAGGGCATAACAGTGAACTCATAATGACCATAACGGGTTTTAAAAGCAGTCTTTTCTATGCTATCCTCATGCATACGAATCTGGTGGTAGCCAGAGGCAAGGTCAAGCTTAAAAAACACACAACTTCCATGTTGTTACTCAAACATTTCATCTATCCTAGGTAAAGGGTGTTGTAATCCTGTTCAAGGCTCTATAGTCAATACACAAACGCCACCCACCATCCTTCTTTTGGACGAAGAGGATAGGTGCACCGAAAGGGGAAGTCGATGGGCGGATGAAGCCCCTCTCTAGGAGCTCCTGCAAGTGTGCACGAAGCTCAGCAAGCTGAGCTCCGGACAGTGGATAAATGCGGGAGGCTGGAGGAACTCCCGGCTCCAATCTCATATAGTGGTCTCCAGCACGAGAGGGAGGCAGGCCCTGAGGCAGCCCTGAAAGGACATCTTTAAATTCCTGCAGAAGCTGCTCCAACTCTGGCACGTTATATGTATTAGTATTTAAGGAGGGTCCGGTCACTGCATTAAGCTGAATCAGATACATTGGATCACCCAACTGGACCAACTCTTCCACTTCTATGGAGGAGATCACATACTCAGGTACACCTGACCTTTGGCAGCCCACAAGTACATGTGTCCGATCAGAATGAATCAATGACACTGCATTTAGCTTCCAATTTACAACCGGATTAAACACAGACAACCAAGGTTTCCCTAAAACAAGGTCATAGTATGCCTGTCTGTGGGGAGACAGGTGACTCCAATATCCAGAGACCCCACAGTCAGGTCAATTGCCACACTACTCTCTACTATAGAGGTCCTACCATCTGCAACACGAATAGCAACATGTGAACTTAAAGAAGCAATGGGAAGGGCAAGCTCCTGCACAAGTTTATTAACAATAAAGTTTGCAGAGGCCCCACTGTCTAACAAAATCCTGACAGGTCTAGTAGCAAGAATTCCCTCAAATTCAATGCACGTAGAGGAAAGATCAGGACCATTCACAGTCTGGCTAGTGTTTAACTGCACAAAAGAGTCAAAAGAAGTTGCTGGCAGGGGTTTTTGCTTCACACTCAAACAACCAGTCTGCACAAAGCAACGAAACAAGGGCAAGCCTGATGAGTAGCAGTGGGGCGAGCTCTGAACGGTGGAAGTAATGCCCAAAGCAGTCAACACAGGGCCCGAAAGCAAGATATCATGAGATTGCTGCCCAGTAGCCCCATCCAACACCTGTCCACAATTACTCGGACCAGAGAGCACAGTCAATCTAGTACCAGGGAGTAAGTGGGTTACAAGTTGGCTGACAGCAGACGCTCTGTCACTACTCTGACAAAACAATACAATATGAGACGTACTTGCAGGAAAAGAGGAGGCTGCATCACTCTTACACTGAACATCAGGACTAGCTAGGTACCTGTCAGGGGGTGATGTCTGAAACTTCCTACATACACCATGCCCATCCACGCAATGGGTCATGAAACTATGGCAACAGCTAGAGAAAAAGTCCTGAAGATTCCCCACGTCGTGCAATACAGGGATCCCATACTGGACTGCAGGACAGGTGGAAATTATCTAAAAGCAGGGCTCACACAGCTGAAAACGAAGAAAGAAACCCAAATCAAGTTGTATTTGACTTGGTAAGGTGCCTCCTCAACTCAAGTTGTAGTTGGAAGCAACGGTAGAACATCGTAGCCACCTCCACGGACCGGGCGGATGCCAGGCCTACATCGTAGGCCCCCAAAAACATTTCAGTCTGCATAAGCCATGGATCCAACTTCATTGGATCTCCATCAAATACAGATGTGTCTGGAAACTGAAGCGAGGGCTTCCCTGAACCTGACGAGGCTGTAGCCGTTGGTATGGGCTGTGGCACGACCACAGGTGCAGGTTGCGCGAGAGAGCACTGAACTAACATCTCAAGTCCCTCTAAAATGCTCTGAGTGGTATCAACTGGAGGGGAATGCGACGGAACACTAGATCCTAATGCAACGGCTCCTTCGGGCATGGCACCGATATCTACCCGATGCCTAAGAACACGACCAGGATCTACCCCTAAAAGATCTACATATACATAATCAAGAAGATCTAGGGATGAAGCTGGCTCTGCGATGCCAGGACTAGGTGCACGAGCCCTTGAACCCGAACGAGGGTGCCGCGACATCACAAATCTCGAAAGAAAAGAACGCACCACGAACGAACGACAAGGAACTAGCCTTGTCGCCGATACCACTGTAGCATAACTGAGCGGAAGAGACTTGGATGAGACACTGAGACAGTTCGTGGTGTGAACGGAAAGAGTGTTACATGATTGATTCACAGGTTTGCCCTTAATCCCATCCAGGGTCGGATGTACACCATACTGCCACGGACGTATAGTCGGGCAACCGAGCGACTACCTGAGCGAGGTTGTACCGTGAATCTAGATCACATGGCAAGTCATAGAGCAATGCCAAGGACCATACTAGAGCATTATACCCTAGGAAATGCTACAGTGGAGGTGGCTACGATGTTCTACCGTTGCTTCCAACTACACCTTGAGTTGAGGAAGCACCTTACCAAATCAAATACAACTTGATTTGGGTTTCTTTCTTGGTTTTCAGCAGTGTGAGCCCTACTTTGAGATGGTTTCCACCTGTTCTGCAGTCCAATATGGGATCCCTGTATTGCACGACGTGGGGAATCTTCAGGACCTTTTCTCTAGCTGTTGCCATAGTTTCATGACCCATTGCGTGGATGGGCATGGTGTATGTAGGAAGTTTCAGACATCACCCCCTGATAGGTACCTAGCTAGTCCTGATGTTCAGTGTAAGAGTGATGCAGCCTCCTCCTTTCCTGCAAGTACGTCTCATGTTGTATTGTTTTGTCAGAGTAGTGACAGAGCGTCTGCTGTCAGCCAACTTGTAACCCACTTACTCCCTGGTACTAGATTGACCGTGCTCTCTGGTCCGAGTGATTGTGGACAGGTGTTGGAAGGGGCTACTGGGCAGCAATCTCATGATGTCTTGCTTTCGGGCCCTGTGTTGACTGCTTTGGGCATTACTTCCACCGTTCAGAGCTCGCCCCACTGCTACTCATTAGGCTTGCCCTTGTTTCGTTGCTTTGTGCAGACTGGTTGTTTGAGTGTGAAGCAAAAACCCCTGCCAGCAACTTCTTTTGACTCTTTTGTGCAGTTAAACACTAGCCAGACTGTGAATGGTCCTGATCTTTCCTCTAAGTGCATTGAGTTTGAGGGAATTCTTGCTGGTAGACCTGTCAGGATTTTGTTAGACAGTGGGGCTTCTGCAAACTTTATTGATTATAAACTTGTGCAGGAGCTTGCCCTTCCCACTGCTTCTTTAAGTTCACATGTTGCTATTCGTGTTGCTGATGGTAGGACCTCTATAGTAGAGAGTAGTGTGGCAATTGACCTGACTGTGGGGTCTCTGGATTTTGGAGTCACCTGTCTCCCCACAGAGTTGGCATACTATGACCTTGTTTTAGGGAAACCTTGGTTGACTGTGTTTAATCCGGTTGTAAATTGGAAGCTAAATGCAGTGTCATTGATTCATTCTGATAGGACACCTGTACTTGTGGGCTGCCAAAGGTCAGGTGTACCTGAGTATGTGATCTCCTCCATAGAAGTGGAAGAGTTGGTCCAGTTGGGTGATCCAATGTATCTGATTGCTTAATGCAGTGACCGAACCCTCCTTAAATACTAATACATATAACGTGCCAGAGTTGGAGCAGCTTCTGCAGGAATTTAAAGATGTCCTTTCAGGACTGCCTCAGTGCCTGCCTCCCTCTCGTGCTGGAGACCACTATATTAGGTTGGAGCCGGGAGTTCCTCCAGCCTCCCGCATTTATCCACTGTCCGGAGCTCAGCTTGCTGAGCTTCGTGCACACTTGCAGGAGCTCCTAGAAAGGGGCTTCATCCGCCCATCGACTTCCCCTTTCGGTGCACCTATCCACTTCGTCCCAAAGAAGGATGGTGGTTGGCGTTTGTGTATTGACTATAGAGCCTTGAACAGGATTACAATGAGGAATCAACACCATTTACCTAGGATAGATGAAATGTTTGAGTAACTGCATGGAAGTTGTGTGTTTTCTAAGCTTGACCTTGCCTCTGGCTACCACCAGATTCGTATGCATGAGGATAGCATAGAAAAGACTGCTTTTAAAACCCGTTATGGTCATTATGAGTTCACTGTTATGCCCTTTGGGTTAACTAATGCTCTTGCCACTTTTCAATCTGTTATGAATTCTATCCTGGCTCCCTTTCTGGATAGGTTTGTGTTGGTTTACCTGGATGACATCCTGATATATTCTAAGTCTGTCGAAGAAACCATGGAGCACTTACGTATTATCATGTCAGTGCTTAGGGAACATAAATTCTATTGTAAAAGATATAAATGTGAGTTTGTTTCTAAGCAGGTGGAATACTTGGGACACCTGTTGACACCCCAAGGGATTATGGTGGATCCGAGGAAGGTTGCAGCCATCCGGGACTGGCCCACTCCCTTGAATGTGTCACAATTGAGAGGTTTCTTAGGCTTGACTCAATACTATGATACATTTATAGATCATTTTGCAGATGTTGCATTTCCCCTTACTGAGCTATTGAAGAAGGATCTGCCCTGGGCTTGGGAGGGACCTCAAGCCCAAGCCTTCATTGCATTGAAGGATCTTGTGTCCTCTCCTCCATGTTTGTTAATGCCAGACTTAGACAAACCGTTTGTTATACATGTAGATGCCTCGGGCTTTGTTGTGGGTGCTGTTTTGCAGCAGGATCAAGGACAGGGTCTGCAGCCTGTCGCTTTTGAGTCCAGGAAACTCCAGCCCCCTGAGAGGAAATTCGCCCCTTATGACATAGAATTATTGGCTCTTGTTCATGCTTTGCTTAAATGGAAACATTTGCTGTTGGGTGCTAAATTTACAGTTCACACTGATCAGCAGGCTGTGCAAGTGCTTGCTGACCGCTCCTGTTAGGACTAGTAGGCAGGAACGTTGGCTCACTGAGATTATGAGGTTTATGCCTGATATAAAGTATGTTAAGGGCACTGATAATGTGGTTGCAGATGCTTTCTATAGGCGTGTTGACCTTGCAGTGATGCATGTCTCCTCTGTTTCTGTCTCTTCTCTCCTACAGGAGATTGCCTTGCTTTGTGTTTCTGATCCCACACTTGCTAAACTTGTGGATGAAGGTGTTTTGGTATTGAGAGACTCTGTACCTTATTCTGTGCAGTCAGGGAAGGTCTATGTACCTGATGCATTGAGAGAGAAGGTGCTGAGAGAGTGCCATGCCACACCCTTTTCTGGACATCTTGGTATTAACAAGATGTATGAGCTAGTGTGCAGGGAGTTTTGGTGGCCACGTCTCAGCTCATCAGTCGGGGACTTTTGCAGGTCTTGTGACACCTGCCAGCGCACTAAAGGGACTGGAGCCGTACCTTATTGTTGAGTTGTGAACATACATTATAGAATGCCTTGTGCTTTAGGTGATCTGCAATTGTACCATTAGGATACGGGTCCACTATCCACATAAGGTACCTCGAGACACGTTCGGATGAGGTCTATTTCGAACATAAGGTACATTGTGATCGTGATCACACGTTTGTGATCGAACTCTTAAGGCTGCTGTCGTCGCTTAGTCGAGCAACTGGTTTGGAAAGATATTGGGCACATGAGGATGCCAGTCTTGATCATGCAGTTGCATGTGTCTAAAGAGCAGACAGTCGTCGAGGACTGTAGCTGGAGAGGCACGAACTTACGAGCTGTCTGCTTGCTTACAGGTTCCGTGACGCAAGGTGTGTATTGGTAATGTGTTCATGGTTGATTGCTTGTTTGTAAGTGAACCATCTTAGTGTACAATTAAGTCTCCCAAACAGCTAAGGGACGGAGTCTTGATTGAGTATAGGAAGGTACTTTCTTTCAGCCGTCAGGAGCTTATCCGTGTGTAGATGCTCATTGATAGATCAACGTGTAACGGAACTGGTTTGGAAAGATACTGGGCACATAAGGATGCCAGTCTTGTTCATGCAGTTGCATGTGTCTAAAGAGCAGACAGTC
Organism: Botryococcus braunii; assembly: GCA_002005505.1. Taxonomy (NCBI): domain Eukaryota; kingdom Viridiplantae; phylum Chlorophyta; class Trebouxiophyceae; genus Botryococcus; species Botryococcus braunii. The sequence continues at coordinate 81,188 of MVGU01000501.1, forward strand.
GTCGAGGACTGTAGCTGGAGAGGCACGAACTTACGACCTGTCTGCTTGCTTACAGGTGATGCCGAATGCCCATAACCTAACAGGTTATGGGCCCACCCAACTCTGGGGGCTGAGGACAAGCCGATATGTGGTTTTTGGGCAAGGCAGTGGTGGCCAGCGGACACTACACAAGTCTACTCCAGTCCCACAGGGAGCGACAGCCCCGCAGTTTTGTACCCCGCCTTCATGTCCCAGTATATGCTTCAGAATCCATTCGAATGGATTCTGAAATGCCAAGAAATCTTGGCAGTTTCATCCGCAAGGCGAGCTGGTGAAATCCCAGTTGGAAGGGGACGAGGCGGAAGACCACCTTGGGATGGAGGAGTGAAATTTTGAGTGCATATGGGAGGTTGTGTATGATTTGGGTCCTGAAGTTTTGAGTGTGTGGCTCAATGAGTTGAGAGAGGAAGTGATGCTACTATATTACAGTAAGTGTAGTGGTTGAGAGGTGAACCAATAGAAAGGCTTCTTTTAAAGTCTGTCACACACTTAAGGCTGGAGATCAAGGGGGTCAGATTTACAAAAGTAGTAATGAATGACCTCTACCCACTGACAGCAAGTGTGATACTCAGCAGGAAGAAGTGGGTGGACCCTAGGGAGCCCCCACCCAGGTATTGGTAGACACCATGAGCAACAGTACAGGTACTGCAGCATGTGGATGGGCCTACATATGTGTTGTATGTGTATGCGTGTTTAAAGATGTCCATGAGCTGGGGCTTGAAAGACATTGATTGTGTATGTGTAAACAGCCAGGAGTTGGTGCAATATGGTGGTAAGGGACTTTTGGTTCCCAAGTCCACCGAGCACATTCTTATTGTGGTTTGCGCTGCTACTCGCTGATGGCTAGTCCCTAATGCTGAGGGTGAGAAGGGCTGATCAGGTGTCGCGTTCGGACTCGCTGATGGCTAGTCCCTAATGTTGAGGGTGAGACAGGCTGATCAGGTGTCGCGTTCGGACTTGCTGATGGCTAATCCCTAATGTTGAGGGTGAGAAATGCAAAATCGGGAGTCGTGTGCCTCATTGAATTGTCGTGCACTTGCGGAGTCAAGACCTCTTATCGGAACTGCTGTATAATCAATGTCATGACTTGTCTTGTGTGCCTGGCATTCCTTCCATGTTTTCCAGAGTGTGAAACTAGACATTGACTGGTTGTGTCTGGTCAATGATGTGTAGTCAATGCAATGTGTGGCTGAATTGTGTGGCCAATGCTGTTTTCAAACCTTGAGTGGTCCTACATAGGGTCATATATGGGTCCAGTGTGGCTTGTGAGACCTCTCTATGTGTGTCTGTGTATGTGGTGTTGTGGAAACTCTAAGAAAGGTATGTTGAGTTTTTTGACCTGGTGTTGAAAGTTTTTGGGCTGACCAGGAGTGAGTTGTGGGTACCAGAAGATTACAATTTTATCGTTGCGCAATGCATGCGCTTCACGCCCTGACCTACAGTCTGGCATGGACCATAGGGCAATTGACCCAGAATGTTTAAGGGGGTATACATGAATGACCTGGTGTTGAAAGTTTTTGGGCTGACCAAGAGTGAGTTGTGGGTACCAGAAGATTACAATTTTATCGTTGCGCAATGCATGCGCTTCACGCCCTGACCTACAGTCTGGCATGGACCATAGGGTAATTGACCCAGAATGTTTAAGGTGATATACATGAATGGCCTGGTGTTGAAAGTTTTTGGGCTGAACAGGAGTGAGTTGTGGGTACCAGAAGATTACAATTTTATCGTTGCGCAATGCATGCGCTTCACGCCCTGACCTCCTGTCTGGCATGGACCATAGGGTAATTGACCCAGAATGTTTAACGTGATATACATGAATGACTCTAGGAATGCAAAAAGGTGCAGCTGCAGTTGGGGTAGAAGTAGCTGCAAGTTAGTCTTAATCCATGGTGCGGGCTACACAAAGGATATGAGTGTTAGATGGGCCAAATTATGAACACCAAAAAAATTGCTAACATGTGAAGCTAATTCTGATACTGACATGGAAAAGAATTGGTTTCTGAGGACACTGAATTAATTTGAAGAGTTTTGGGTTAACCTGTGACATAATGTGGTCAGGGGAAGCTCATCAGTTCTGGTTGCGTGCGTGCGCGCGTTGCGCTTTGCGCGCGTTTGGATGTTGAGTAGCCTAATGTCTAATAGTGATGATGGAAAGGATCTGCTGTGCTCAACATGAGGTTACTGATAGGTACCTGTGATAACCTTAGCTCCTCAAGCAGAGGGACGTGATATTTGACCCAACACACGTAAGCGTTGGTGACTTTGTAAGTCATGTGTATTGTTGCAGCAACGCCCTTAGAGACTGATCATAGTACTGATGGTGTATAGATAAGACTTTTTTAAAGGTTATGTGTATAAATAGGGTAGAGGTGAGCTACCATCATTGTGACCAATACACGTGAGCTTTGGGTGGTAGAATTGTCAGTTACAGACAATTCAATCCTAAGGCCTTGATGCATCGGTGCACCCTCACGTTAGAAAGCTAGACCGGGATAGCCAGTAAAATCAATGAAAGCTAGAGAGAGTTCTTAGAGATAGCCACAGAGCCAAGTTTGGGAGTTGTGGCCATATGTGAGAAATCTTGAAAAGTTCCAGATGAAAGTTATTGATATCCAGACTCTAGGTTATATAACATGAAACATAGTCGTTAGATGCGTGTTGGGTGCACGTCGCTTGTAACGGTGTCTGTTTAGTCTTGATGTTTCAAATCCTTCACCATGTGACGATATAGCAAGTGCCTGTTATACTAAGTAGGCCAATATGAATTTCGAACAGAATATGCCCTTTCCGGATCCCCTGGGGACCGGGAAGACTGCTCCCTCGGGTCGGGACTTGCGCGGCTCGAGAGGATTGTGTACTGCTTGATAAAACTCTCAACCTTGTGCCCCGACTAGGCCCGATCCGCTCCGCACAACACCGACAGCCTTTAGTCCTTTCTACAATGACGTCTATGTTTACACTTTTAGGGGAGAAGCGTGTTCGTTCGACTACACCTCCCCCTGGTGATGCCGCCATCGCCGTTGATGGTGCTCTGTCAGGCCCGATCCAGGAGGCCCTGAAGAACATTCTGCCCACCATAATTACTGAGGTAGTAACAAAAGTAGTAGAACAGCTTGTTCCGAATCTCACGGCGCAGTTCAAGCAGGTCAGTGACAGATTGGACCAGATCACATTGTCCATTGCCGACAGTCACCGTGCAACTGCAGAGCTCCGCCAGGCTCAAGAGACTATTAGAGCCCTTCAAGAGCTTCACTCCAATGAAATCAACCGGCTTTTGTCGCGACAGGAGGGCCTGGAGCGCCAATGGAAAGCTCCCAATGCCATTCTATATAATGTCAACGAAGTCCCACGGGACTCGTTGACCGAAGTTAAGTCCCTCACTTCTGGTGGTGTGACCTCAGAAAATAATGGCATTATTGAGTGCCATCGTTTGGGGCGACCGAACCCGCAGGCCCAAAGACCTCGTCCCATCCTCATCAAGTTCGCAACCGTGCAGCAGAAACACGCGGCGTTTAAACATGCCAAGCAGCTACGGCTTAATGGAATCACTATGGATGATGATTTAACCCCCGCCCAGCGTGCAACACGCAAGGAGCGCACTGCTGAAGCCATAGCTTTGAGGAATGCTGGGTGGCGCGTCTTCTGGAGGGGTGACCGCCTCTTCAAGGTCAAGGAGGGTGGGGCACCTACCCTTGTTCCTCTCTCCCACTCTAGATTGGGTGGGGGGGTTGTTTTGGGTCAGGCTGGAGGCATTTCAGGGTCCTCACCCCCCCTTGGTGGCCTTGGTGAGGGGGTGGCTTCTCTGGGGCCCACCTCGGCGTCCGGCCCTACTCCTCCCGGTGATCATGCATAGGGGTGTCAGGGCCACATTGGGCTATCCATTTTAGTGTGGAACGTGAATGGCCTAACCGACTCGAAGGTTGCTCTCCATGATTACTTTTCTTATTTTCGGGAACATGATGTGATTCTTCTGCAGGAAACACTCTCCCATGCGTATGACCCAGCTTTGTTTAGGGGTTATCGGGTGTTTCTATCCTTATCTTCTCCTTCCTTTTCTCCACTTCCCCTCCCCCACAAGAGGGGTCTTGGTATGCTGATTGCTGTGCGGGATCACAGTGGGTATAGTGCGCAATTGTGGGGTTCCACATCTTCTTCATTGTGGGTTAAAGTGACTTTCATGGGTGCCCATTCCCCACCTCTGTATGTGGGAGGGGTGTATGTTCCCCCCGAGGGCTCTCCCCGTCTCCAAGAGGTTCCCATGCCTCATCGGATGGCTGAGCTTGAGGGTCGCATTCAGGAGGCTTTGCTCGATGGTTCAGTGGTGTTGGCGGGTGATTTCAATGCTCGAGTTTCTTTTGCATCCACGTCGTCTTCTTCAGTTGTCCCAGTGCCGGTTGGCCAAAATCCACATGGCCGTCGTTTAGTGGATTTGTCTGCGACAACAGGGTTGGTTCTCTGCACGGGGCGGGTCGATGGGGATCTCCATGAGCCCCCTTCTTTTCCCACTCCTCGGGGAGGCACCCGTCCTGATCATGTCTTAGTCTCAGCGCCCCTTCTTCCTCATGTCACGAGTATTCGGGTGCAAGCTGACTTACGAGGTTCTGATCATTATTCTCTCCATGTTCTTCTTCAGATTCCAGTCTTGCATTGTTCATCGACTCCTCTCCCACTCCATAAGGTCTCTCGTGTCACGTGGAAAGGGACCCACCGTCGTGCCTATGTGCATGCCTTAGAAGGGGAGGAGCCCTCATTACGTACATGCGCAGAACTTGCTCAATCGGGTGATCTCCCTGGGGCATCTTCTCTTCTTATGGCTGTCATTTCTCGGTCAGCTACACATGCGCATATGAAGGTGTCGCGGCGGGAAAGTCCCCCTTCTCGGCCGCCGTGGAAGCCTTTCTTCACTCACCAGTGTTTTGCGTTAAAACGGGAGTGGAAGAGGTTGGGTAGGCAGCTAGGATGGCGGGCTCCCCCAGTGGTTCTCTTGGAACGCCGGTACCATTCCTTCGTGAGATCTCAAAAGAGGTCTTGGCTCCTGACTCAGCTTCAAGACGTTATTGCAATGTTCCATACGGAGCCCCGCCGGTTTTGGCGCCTGCTCAATGGCTCCCCACCCCCGCTCCCAGGTCCTCTGTGTCATCCCTCTGCATGGGAATCCTTTGCCGCAGGCCTCCAGGGCTCTTCGGTGGTGAGTCATGCACCCCTCTCAGAGGTGGCTTTTCCACACCAGGTTGTGCAGGTCCTTAGTGATCTTCACAGGCCTTTCACTCCCGTAGAGGTGGAAGTTGCTTTGTCGGCATTGAAACCCGGTAGAGCAGCAGGGCTTGGGGGGTTCCCCTCTGAGTTCCTTCGGTTTGCGCAACAGTGTAGGACCCCGGAGGTGGTGGCTCCCCCTCACTTATTGGCCCCATCCCTCACTGCAATTTTGAATGCTATGTTAGGCGCGGGGTGTCTGCCCCCTGACCATGACATCCTCACAGTCACCCCGGTCCTGAAAGACTCCTCCCGGTCTGTGCTTGATACCACGAATTATCGCCCCATTGCTGTGCAAGACCCCTTAGTTCGCCTCTATGCCTCATTGTTGAACACCCGACTCGTGCGGTATTTAGAAGAAAATCGCTTTCGCTGTCCTGAGCAATGTGGTTTCCGCCCTGGGTTCTCGACGTTACATGCGTTGTTTACTCTACAGCATTTTGTTGACTTAGCTACGCCCACTGCCCCGTTGTATTGCTGTTTCTTAGATCTATCTAAAGCCTATGATCGTGTTCCTCGGCATTACTTATGGGAGGCCCTCAGGCGCCTCGGGGTGGCTGAAGGTGTTATCCGCGCGGTACGGTCCACGTATGATGGTGTTCGGTTTACGGTTGTTGCTGGGGGCATGGCTGGATCTTTCCACGCTTCGGGTGCTGGGGTTACCCAGGGGTCTCCGATTAGTCCCACGTTATTCACGGTTTATGCTGATGGGCTCCTTAGGCAGATTCGGGCTACTTGTCCTGGGGTTGGTCCCCAAACTCGAGATGGGACTCATGTCCCGGCTCAACTGTACGCTGATGATTTGATACTTCTTGCTGAAACGGCAGAGGGCTTGCAACAACTCATTGACGCCGTTGTTCATTGGTGTGGCTTTTCGTATATGCGTATTAATCCCATTAAGACCGATGTCATGGTCTTTCCATCGTCGCCCGAGTCGCCCCCTTCCTTTCAGTGGGTTTGTGACGGGGTCACGCTTCCCGTCGTATATACTAAGAAATACTTGGGTGTTATTTTATCCTCGGTTGGGGGTGTGGGGGGCACCTTTGGCCTGCTGAATGGTAAAATGTGGGCCACGTGGAGCTCCCTTATGCGTAAGTATGGTAACCTGCAGTGCGCGGCCTCTATAGGTCTTCTTCTTAAGTTGATTCTCATGTGTGTTGTGCCCACGGCGTCATATGCATGTGAGATTTGGGGATGGCGTTCTTTTCGTTCACCGGCTGCGGCCCCTTCTGTTCAGCTCTTAGAGTCTAGTTACTTGGTCATGTTGAAGATGTTGTTAGGGGTGCGCCCCTCGGTGGCCACTCCGATTTTGTTAGCTGAGTTGGGGCTTCAACCCCTCGCTCATCGCTGGCTGAAGCGTATGGCCACCTTTTGGAACTCGTTGGTGTCTTTGCCTCATGATCATCTTTATGCCTTGATTCTTCGCGACTCGTGCTTTTATGGCGTCACTACCCGTACTCCCACTTGGGCAGGGTATTTCATGAAGGCCCTTATTAAGGTTGGCTATCCTTATCAGATAGATTGTCAAGCCCCTCATCCGATTGATATGCCGTCCCTTCGGGACCTCTTGCGTCGGCATGGCCGCCAACCCTGGGCGGGCTTGCATGTCTCTCCTCGTCTCTGCCCGTCTGAGCGGGCTCAGCTTTGCACATACTCTAGGTGGTTTAATAGTCCATCCCGCGCCACTCTCTCTAGGCTTTTGTGGTTACGTATGAGTGTTTCCAAGTTGAGGGTTTTCCATCGATTCCGCATGGGGGTTCACAACCTTCCTATTGATGCTGGTCGTCGTCGGGGCATCCCCCGTTCCCACCGGTTCTGTGATCAGTGTCAGGCTGGTTTGGTGGGTGATGAACACCACCTTGTCTTTTCCTGTTCGGCCCTTCAGCCGATCCGGGACCGTTACCCCCATCTTTTTCGTTCCCCCTTTCGGTCGTTACGTCAGTTCGTCTGGCAAGATGACCTTCAGTCTGTGGTTAACTTCATCTATGATGTAGCGTTAACTAAGCGGAAGAGGTTTTTATGAGACAGTGAGACGTTCGTGGTGTGCAACGAAAGAGTGTTACATGATTGATTCGCAAGCCCACTCTTAAACCCAGGGTGGGTTGAATTATACTGTACTGCCTCAGACGCGTAGTCGGGCAACCGAGCGAACTACTTGAGCGAGGTTGTACTGCGAACCCAGATCACATGGCAAGTCAATGAGCAATGCCAAGGACCATACTAGAGCATTATACCCTAGGAAATGCTACATGCCCTCCCCCTTGGCATAAGCTATGAGAAGTTGTTTATGGCAATGGGGCCACAAAACGTAAGACAGGGGTATCACGAACCCTGCTTACTGTAACTATAGATAATCACACCTCCTATAGTTACCAAACCAGCAAGTCAGAGGATGAAGTCCACAAAGCAATTTAGCACGACACAGACGAGGGACTCATCTGCTCAATGCTCGAATACCTTAACATTCTAAGGACTATCGTCTGCAAGGCGGATCCTCTAACTTAGGGGACGAACTCTCTAGACAGCACTCACACCAGTGATGAAACAATTAGGTTGAGTCATTAGACTAGCACTTGTCCAAACCTTAGGTCCAGTTACCCTGCACTGCAGTGTAACCTTCGCTTGAGGTGGCTTTCCAACTAAAGGCATAAGGCATATCGTCTAGAGCAGCAAGCTATACACAACTAACTACCACATAGTGTATCTCATGGGTAAGATACCAAAGCAAGTTACTCATGCACGGAACTACAATTTGCAGCTACACTGCCACAGCAAGTGCATCACAAAATGGAGCCGTGGGTCAAGGAAACATAACCCATGCAAAGCATATAAATAAGAGACATGCATGCAAGTCCCAATTCACGAATCCCCCTCCCAGACCCTTCCACCCTCCCTCCCTCCCAGATCCAAGCTGGCTGGCGAAGTCCAAGGGTCATCAGCCGCAAATGGCTGGAAAAGTCTCACGGCCGCAAGTGGCTCAACAAGGGATGCCCGCAAGTGGGACTTAAGAAAGGACTGGGGCAGCTGCCACGTCGTCTGCCAAGTGGCGAACATGGGCAAGGGGCTCCCAAGTGTTCTCAGTCTCATCATAGCCCATCCATTTGACCAAGTACCGCCAAGATTTTCCAACTCTCTTTTTAGCAATGATGGCCTCAACTTCATAAACGCCGCCATGCTTGTCTGCATACAAAGGAGGTGGTGAAGTAACAGTAACTGGTACAGATGAAGACACATAAGGCTTCAGCTGGGAAACATGAAACACAGGATGAATGTTCACAGTCTCAGGCAAAATAAGTCTAAAAGCACGAGTACCAACTGCTGCAGCAATAGTAAAGGGCCCAAAATACTTAGCTGATAACTTTGACGAGAGCCCAGGTGAAAGCTGGTTCTTCCTTGCAGCCAACAACACCTGGTCCCCCACCTTAAAAGGGTGGTCTCGTCTCTTTCTATCTGCATAAGACTTCTGCCGTTGCTGTGCAGAGGCAAGATTAGACTTGGCACTTTTCAAGGCAGTCTGCAGCCCCTCAACCCACTCAGACACAGCAGGATTCGCAGAACGTGAAGGAACAGCAGAAGACAAGGGAGTAAGGGGATGGCGCCCGTGATTCAGGCTGAAGGGTGTCTGCAGTGTGGAAGCCTGGAGAGAGTTATTGTAAGTAAACTCCACCATGCTTAAATACTTGCACCAGTCATCCTGTCTCGGCCCCACAAACCCTCTTAACATGTCTTCCATGGTCCGATTCATTCTCTCTGTCTGCCCGTCTGTCTGAGGGTGGTAAGCAGTAGACATAGCAATCTCAGTACCCAATAATTTAACAAAGGCCTTCCAAAAATGGCTGGTGAACCTCGGATCTCTATCACTCACAATGGAGGTAGGCATTCCAAATCTCACAAAGACCCTGTCTATAAACAGTTGTGCAAGTTGAGGTGCATTGATGGTTTTAGTGCATGCAGCCAAGACACACAACTTAGAAAACCTATCCACAAATACCACAATAGAATCAAACCCACAACAGACAGGTAAATCAGTCACTAAATCAAGGGAAACGCTCTGCCAAGGTCCATCTGGAATGGGCAGTGGCTGAAGCAAACCATAAGGTACGGCTCCAGTTCCTTTAGTGCGCTGGCAGGTGTCACAAGACCTGCAAAAGTCCCTGACTGATGAGCTGAGACGTGGCCACCAAAACTCCCTGCACACTAGCTCATACATCTTGTTAATACCAAGATGGCCAGAAAAGGGTATGGTATGGCACTCTCTCAGCACCTTCTCTCTCAATGCATCAGGTACATAGACCTTCCCTGATTGCACAGAATAAGGTACAGAGTCCCTCAATACCAAAACACCTTCATCCACAAGTTTAGCAACTGTGGGATCAGAAACACAAAGCAAGGCAATCTCTTGTAAGAGAGAAGAGACAGCAACAGAGGAGACATGCATCACTGCAAGGTCAACACGCCTAGACAAGGCATCTGCAACCACATTATCAGTGCCTTTAACATACTTTATATCAGGCATAAACCTCATAATCTCAGTGAGCCAACGTTCCTGCCTACTAGTCCTAACAGGAGCAGTCAGTAAGTACTTTAAAGCCTGCTGATCAGTGTGTACAGTAAACTTAGCACCCAGCAATAAATGTTTCCATTTAAGCAAAGCATGAACAAGAGCCAATAATTCTCGGTCATACGGGGCCAACTTCCTCTCAGGGGGCTGGAGTTTCCTGGACTCGAAGGCGACGGGCTGCAGTCCCTGGCCTTGATCCTGCTGCAAAACAGCACCCACAGCAAAGCCTGAGGCATCTACATGTACAACAAAAGGTTTGTCTAAATCAGGCATCAACAAACAAGGAGGAGAAGAAACAAGATCTTTCAATGCAATGAAGGCTTCCCTCTGGGGTCCCTCCCAGGTCCAAGGCACATCCTTCTTAAGCAACTCAGTCATAGGATAAGCAACATCTGCAAAATGGTCAATAAAAGTGTCATAGTACTGTGTCAACCCAAGGAACCCTCTCAACTGTGACACATTACAAGGAGTGGGCCAATCCTGAATGGCAGCAACCTTCCTAGGATCCACCTTAATCCCATCCGGTGTCAACAGGTGCCCAAGGTATTCCACCTGCTTGGCAGCAAATTCACACTTAGACCTTTTACAGTAAAATTTATGTTCCCTCAGCACTGACAAGACAGTTCTCAAATGCTCCATATGTTCTGCAACGGATTTAGAATAGATAAGGATATCATCTAGGTATACCAGTACAAATCTGTCAAGAAAGGGAGCCAAGACAGAGTTCATTACAGCCTGAAAGGTGGCAGGTGCATTAGTCAATCCAAAAGGCATCACAGTAAATTCATAATGGCCATAACGGGTCTTAAATGCAGTCTTTTCTATACTGTCTTCATGCATACGTATCTGATGATAACCAGAAGCCAGATCAAGTTTAGAAAAGATACAACTACCATGAAGTTGTTCAAACATCTCATCAATTCTAGGCAAAGGATGCTGGTTCCTAACAGTAATCCTATTCAAAGCTCTATAGTCAATACACAAACGCCAGCCACCATCTTTTTTTGGAACAAATAAAATGGGTGCACCAAAGGGTGAGGTTGATGGGCGGATGAAGCCTCGCTCTAGGAGCTCCTGTAACTGCGCACGAAGTTCAGCAAGCTGAACTCCAGACAGTGGATATATACGAGAGGCTGGAGGAGTTGCGTCCGGCTCCAATCTGATATGGTGGTCTCCAGCACGAGAAGGAGGGAGGCCTTCAGGAAGTCCAGACAGTACATCCTTAAACTCCTGCAAAAGCTCCTCCAACTCTGGCACATTGTGTGCATCAGTATCTGGACTATCAGTCACTGCATTTAATTGAACAACATAGATTGATTCACCCAACTTCACCATCTCTTCTACTTCCATAGATGAGATCACATATTCTGGCATGCCTGACCTCTGACACCCCAGCAATACATGTGTTTTGTTGTCATGAGTCAAGGACACAGCATTCAATTTCCAATTAACAACTGGGTTAAAAGCAGTGAGCCAAGGTTTGCCCAAGACAAGATCATAATACATCAACTCAGTAGGGAGGCAGGTGACTCTAAAACCCAATGTCCCAACAGTCAGGTCAGTTGACACACTATGTCCTACCATAGATGTTCTACCATCAGCCACTCTTACAGTAACATGTGAACTCAAAGATTCAGTGGGAAGGGCAAGCTCCTGCACAAGTTTATCATCAATAAAATTTGCAGATGCTCCACTGTCTAACAAAATCCTGACAGTCCTACCAGCAAGAGTTCCCTCAAACTCAATACAAGTAGCTGAAAGATCAGGACCATCCACAATGTGTCTACTGTCTAGCTGGACAAAAGAGTCAAAACAGGTTGCAGGCAGTGGCTTCTTCTTCACACCGAGACAGCCAGACTGTACCAAACAACTAAACAAGGGCAAGCCTGTATGGGAATTGCAATGGGGTGTGCACATAGTGGTGGAAGATAAACCCAATGCAGCCAAAACAGTGGCCGAAAGTAGCAATTCATGTGATTGCTGTGAAGTAGTCCCTTCCAGCACCTGTCCACAGTGACTTGAACAAGAAAGCACAGTCAATCTGGTCCCTGGTAACAACTGTGACACAAGCTGGCTGACAGAATCCTCTCTATCACTACTATCAACAAACAAAACAACATGAGCATCACTATCAATAAGGTGAGGAGCTGCATCTCTCTTACACATGCTCTCAGGACTAGCTAGGTCACTGGCAGAGGGGGATGTCTGAAACTCTCTACACAAACCATGCCCACCTACAATATGGGTCATGAAATTATGGTAACAACTGTGGAAATAATTCTGCAGATGACCAAGCTCATACAAAACAGGAATACCATACTGGGGCTCTGAACAGTTGGCTGGCATCATAAACAGGACTCACACTGCTGTTTTACCAAAGAAGACCCACAAATCAAGTAGTACTTGACTTGCGCTGGGGTTGTCTGAGCTCTGGATGCAATTTCCAGCAACGCTCTGCTGCGTGTCCTGCCTTGCCACAATGTGCGCAGGGCTGCGCAGAAGTTTTTGTCGGGCCTGGTGACTTGGAGTCAGGGGAGAACTTTGGAGCAGGGTTCACAGGCTTAGACGGTCCTGGAAGGTCTGATATTGTCACAGCATGCTTGAAGTGGTCTTCCAAGGTCTGGGGATACTGTAGGGAGATGCTTTTCTGAAGATCAGCCCTGCAGCCAGCCAAAAATAAGTGACACAAAGTCTCTTCTGCAAATGCCTTTGGAACCTTTGACCTCAATGCATTAAATGTTGCAATATAGCTTCGCATGTCAGTCTTTCCCTGTGAGAGACTCAGCAACTGCTCTAAATGCCTCTTATGCAGCTCTACAGGCCTAAAAGCAGCAGTAAGTGCAGTCACAAACGATTCCCACGTCCCATAAGCAGCAAGACTCCCTGAAGCAATTAACTTAAACTGCCCAGTCCACCAATCCAATGCTTTTCCTCGCAAAAACATCGCTGCCACCTCTACAGACCTCCTCGTCTGTAGATCTACATCGTACGCACGCAAATACATCTCGGTTTGCATGAGCCAGGGATCCAACTTCATTGGATCTCCCTCAAACACAGCCGGATCCGGGAATTTAAGAGAAGGCTTCCCTGAACTGGTGGACGACGCTGATGCCGGTGCCGGAATGGACGTTGGCACAGGCTGAGGCGCCACCACTGGTGCAGGCTGAGCCAGCGCAAGCTGAATCACTTTCTCTAACCCATCTATGATGTTTTGAGTCGACGTCGGAGTAGGGGCAAGCGAAGGAACACCAGATCCACTAGCAACGGCTAGTTGCGGCAGAGCACCGATGTCTTGTAAATGCCTTATCATAACAGCAGGATCTACAGCGGATAAGTCTACATCTTCATCATCCTGAAGTTCTAAAGCTGGATCTTGCTCAATAGGGCTACGAGCACGGGCTCTCGAACCGGAACGCGGATGCCGCGACATAATGAACTGCGAGAGAAAAGGAAACGCACCACGAACAACGACAAGGAACTAATCCTTGTCGCCGATACCACTGTAGCGTTAACTAAGCGGAAGAGGTTTTTATGAGACAGTGAGACGTTCGTGGTGTGCAACGAAAGAGTGTTACATGATTGATTCGCAAGCCCACTCTTAAACCCAGGGTGGGTTGAATTATACTGTACTACCTCAGACGCGTAGTCGGGCAACCGAGCGAACTACTTGAGCGAGGTTGTACTGCGAACCCAGATCACATGGCAAGTCAATGAGCAATGCCAAGGACCATACTAGAGAATTATACCCTAGGAAATGCTACATATGATTGTTTTCAGTTTCGGTCTTAGGTTTGTGTCTTGCCCTTTGCTGGCCCTTGCCCACTCTTGGGCTGTGTCCTGGGGCTTTCCTGCCCCTTCCTTTGTGTCCTGGGGCTTTCATGCCCTTCCTTTGTGCTCTTGGCTCCCCACTCGGTACTTTGGGTTTGTGTTTGGCCTTGATTCTTAGGGTTTGTGTTTGGTTTCTCTCGGTGTCTTGCTGCGTCGGTGTTCGGTTTTCCATCTCATCAGCCCTTTGGGCTGGGTTGATGTAACTCCTTCCTCCTCCCAGCCCTGCTCCCGTGATGGTCTGCAGTGGGAGTAGAGGGAAAAGTTGCTCTTACACGTTGTGGGCCCGCTTGAAGGCCAGTTTTAATGTGCAGCAGCTGCTAAACAGTTCCTTGATGTTTCAGGAATCAGCTCGTACTTTCTAGAACAGTGGTGACGTGTAATGTTTAGCGTCTCTTCATTGTGAACTTCGTGTCTAGAACTTTCTCCATCAGTCTAGAACTCTAGACATCTCTAGATTTCTTGTACGTGTCAGCCTGTCTTGCATTTGGAGTGCGTAGCCAATTGTCAGTACCCATCTGGACTCTTCCAGATGGCTCTAGGGTGTTCTGGACCTTTCGGTTTGGAAGGGTCCAGAATCTTCCAGAATCTCCGCGTAAGTTCGGGGACGACTATATAAGGGCGTCCAGCCGTCCTCTAAACCACGCTGTGCTAGGAAATTAGGTGAGGGAAACCTCTGTCGTGAGTCTTTGTAACCGCACAAGTTTGAATCCCAAAAATTCCGACTAGCCTCGTCCGTGACCACTGCGTTAACGTGCCTGTTTGTTTTTGTCCTTGACTATCCTAGTCGTACTTGATCAACTCGACTTAACTTGTCGTATTTGTGAAGCAACACCCCTAAGTATCAGATTTTCAGTATTTTCTTATTAAATAATACCCAAAGCCTGATAGTTTCCGAACGATAACATTCTACGTGGTTGAACTTAAGTTCTGATCAGAGATATAAGCGCACGTTATACATAGGGATACAACAATTTGAACCGACGTAATACTTTCAATAATTATTCGATCACTATAACATCATTCATAATTCCGTTGACAAGCGCCGCCAGTAATTTGGTACGAAGCCGCCACACATAGTCGTAACATCACGCACAGTAGTGCCAATCCGGATCCCGAAAAGGAGCATCAAACCCTAACAGTAGGATTAGAATAAAGTAGATTAACACCTTTGAAAGTGAAATATCTGATTTATAACTCCAGTTTCCTTCATACTCCAGCCGACAACCCAAAGCACGATAGCCCGGCCTGCGCTAGGCCGTAAGCCGGTGATCCCGACTACGAAACCCCGACTAAAACATCCGTGACTTGAACCGCAGCAGTCTCCGATTGTAACCTCCAGCCATCGAATCGCACAATCGAAAGTACTACCAGTAATCCAGTAATCCGGTAACCCAGGTCTCAAGGCCGAATCCTTGAGTGGCGATCCGCATAATTTACCTTGATACAGAAGCCGCAGCCCAGCTATTACTAATCGTAGTGCAAAATCTCTAATTTCAATCAGAAAAAAATTTGTCTACCTTGGGTAACGGGAAGAAGAAGAAGAACTTTCAGCGTCCAGCCTTTGCGGAATTTCCAGTGTTTTTCAACACTTCATTCTCAGTTTGATACCACATCGTATTGGTTTTCCTGTTTTCTTCCTCAGATTTGCACCAGCTCGGCCAGTCTTTCCGCAGGACTGGCAGCTTCGTAACTTTCTGGCGTCTGGCATCTGCGGAATTTCCCGTGTTCTTCCCCACTTCCTGTGTTTCTTAACACACAGTATTGGTTTTTTCTTTTTCTTTTTTGGCCCCTCAGATTTGCCTCCGCCGGCCCGTCGTTCACAGGGACTCACAGCTTCACCCCTCCCCAGCATCCAGCACTTACGGAGATTCCAGTGTTTTACAACACTTACTCCTGTGTTTCTTCACACATCATCTTGGTTTTCCCTTTTCTTCTCCGCTTCGCCTCAGCCCAGCCAGTTTTTCAGAGGGACTGGGGGCTTCACCACTTTCCAGCATCCAGAACGGTCTTGGGGTTGGGTTGCCCAGCTGGTGATGCCATGGCCAGCGTTCCTCTCTTTGACCCCACCTGCCCTTGGAAGGCATCATGCAAGTCTCGTAAGATCACTACGGGTGCTGGGCTCCTACGTCACTTGCAGAGGTTCCACAAGCTCGGCGATGCTGGGCGGGATGACTGGGTGTCGCAACTCAGATCCCCAGCAGAGTACAGGAAGCTTGAAGCCATCTTGCGAGCTACCTCCAGCTGGTTGTGCACCACTTGCTTCAAAACCCATTCCCTGGGAGTTCTTTCGTGCGCAACCAACCCAGACACCTGCCAGCGCTTGTGGAATCTGGAGGATGGCCTGGTCCCCCCTGATGTTAACCTTCTTCCTGGCCTTCCCCGCCCTGCACCGCCGCCGCAGGATACTTCAGAGCCCCAGGGCCGCCTCCATTCGCAACCCCGAGGACGCCCGCGTGCATCCGCCGCCGTTGCTGATCCTCCGCCCTCTGCTCCCCCGGCCCGTGTCCGCCGCCATCCCCTGACCCCTGCCCTTGTCCATCACGTTTTCACCCTTGGTCACCATTCGTACCGCAGGGTCCCTAGGTCAGCATGGATACCTTGGGCTGCAGCATTGCGGTCCGCTCTCAAGGCTGTTGCGGACTCGGGCTCCGAGGCTGCCTGGGTTGAGCTGTTGGACTCCACAACAGGGGTCCAGCAAGGGGACCCCCTCTCTCCGCTGCTTTTTGCGCTCACTGTCCAGCCACTCCTCCTTGACCTTCATCGGGAGTGTCCCGACGTACACCAAGGGTGGTATCTGGATGACGGCACGTTTGTTGGTCCCGTGCCCGCAGCGCAGCAGGCAGTCCAGTTGGTTGTTGACCGGGCCCCCGCATATGGCTTGAGCCTCAACCCTCACAAGTGCTGTGTGTGGTCGCCGCGCCCGAACCCTCAGCATTTGGATGGGTTCCCTCTGGGCTTCGTCAATGAAACTCGTGCTGGTTTGATAGTGTTGGGGGCAGCGGTCACCGTGTCAGTCGAGTACGCGGCTTCCGTAGCCCAGGCGCACGTTGATGCCGTGGCAGCCTCGCTCCAGCGTTTGCCGATTCTCCGCCACCCCCAAGCCGAGCTTCTCTTGCTTCGCAGTTGCCTTGGGACCTGCAAGGTGGTTTTCACAGCCCGGACCATGCCGCCAGCTGCAGCTGCGCAAGCTTTGGTGACCTTTGATATGCTCCAAACCCAGGTCCTCCAATCCATTGTCACAGCTGGTGGTGGTGGTTTTGGCCCTTTGCAGCAAACCTTGGCTGGCTTGCCTATTGCCCAGGGGGGTCTAGGGGTCACTAAGGCCACTTCCCTTCTGCCTTGTGCCTATCTCGCCTCCGTCACGCAGACAGCCCCCCTCCAGGACCGCCTTCTGGGGACATCCACTGCCCCTCTTGTCCCCGCTGCCCTCGCTGCCAAGGCTGACTACTGCGCCCTTGTTCCTGATTTCGATGCGGCGCTCTTCGAGGATCCGGATTTTGTCCGCAGCAAAGTGCAAGCCCGGCTGTCCAAACCCTTGTCTCACCGCGCATACCAGGAGGTTCTTGATGACCCTGCTCGCTCGGATCGCGACCGTGCTGTGCTCCAATCTCTTACACAGCCGGGAGCGTCTGATTGGCTGCTGGCTCTCCCAGTTCCCCATTTGCCGCAAACCATGCCCCCAGAGTCGTTCCGCTGCCGCCTTCAATACCAGCTCTTGATCCCCATTTTCCACCCTGGCTCCCAATGCCCGTGCTGCTTGAGGGAGTTGGATGTCTGGGGCGACCACGCGGTCCACTGCACCTCAGGGGGGGATGTTGCCATTGTCGGCCGACATTACTCCGTTCGTAACGGCCTGGACGCTGTCCTTACCTCAGCTCGTCAGCGGGTCACCCGGGAACCCGCCTTTCCCACCCCTGTCCCTGGCCAGGAGCGCCGTCGCGCAGACCTCCGCCTCCATGCGTGGGAGGAGGGGCGTGACCTTTATATCGACATCGTTGGCTCTTCCCCACTCACAGTTGCCAACTTGCTGCACTTCGTGCCGGGTGGGGCCGCCGCGCGCGCTGCCCAAGACAAGCAGACCCGCTATGCTGTCTTGTTGTCGCGTCAGCAGCCGCCTGTGGCTTTCCAAGCCTTCGCTTTTGAAACATTTGGAGGGTTGCATGCTGATGCGCTGGCCTTGTTGCAGAGGCTCCAGGGGCTTTTGAACCAAGCCATCATTGCTCAAGAAGATGTGGAGGGATATTTTGTCATTCGTCGGGTCAGTTTCATCATTGCGGCGGCTGTGGGTCGCCAGCTGGCCGCTCGCCGGGTGTGACTCATAGCTTGAAACATTGGGGTTTGGGTCCCTGAACATTGGGCTGGTCTTTTTTACTCCACTCTTGTAAAGAAGAAGAAGTTACATCTGTCCAGCCACGAGGGCATGATAAGATGTCCACAACACACGCTAGCACGAAATAAAGAAAAGCGGGCCACCCGAGGTAGCCAACCAAAGACTAGACACGCAACGGCGTAAACGAAATGGGGAAATGGGGAATAAATGGGGGAGGGGCAGCCACAGACGTGGCTGCGGCCAAGTCACCGCGTCCGGCGTAAGTCAACACGAGCCTGGAAGGCATCCGAGATGAACGATACAACCGCACGCAAATCAGCCTGCCAAATAAACTGCCGAAGAGACCGTGAGGGGCGAGCAAACAACTGGGGGTAACTGTCCCGCACAGGCGCAAGGGCGGGACAGTGAAAAACAAAGTGGTGTTCATCACCCACAGCGGAACCACACATATCACACACGCGCTGAAGCCGCGGAAGCCGCTGCCGGCGGCCCAGATCAATAGGAAGGCCATGAACACCAAGACGAAACCTGAGGAAGAGCCGAACCTTGGAAACATCAAGAGAGAGATAAAAAAGGCGGGAGCGCTGAGCCTTAGTAGGGCGCGCAAACCACCGCACATACGTACATAGCTGAGGATCCGTAGGGGCCAACCGGGGGGAAACATGGAGGGAAGGCACATCGAGGGTATTAGCCTGCATAACTAGGGCTAAAAAGGTATCCATGTCTACAGGATGGGGGCGCTGACAATCAACCTCATAGGGGTACCCTAAGCGTCGAAGGGCGGACATAAAAGAAGCCGCCCAGGACGGAGGACGAGCCGTAACCCCGTAGTAGCAAGAGTCCCTATGAATGCGGGCATACAAGTGGTCTGCGGGGAGAGCTGCCAGAGAGTTCCAAAAGGTGACCACCCGCTTGAACCAAATATGCTGAAGGGGCCAAACGCCTACCTCGGCAAGGAGCACATCAGTACGGACAGTGGGACGAACCCCAAGGATCATCCGGAGCATAGTAAGAAAATCCTTTTCTAGAGTGTTTGCAGAGGGCTGAGGGGAGGAGGGGGAAAACCCCCGGAGACTCCATACCTCACACCCATATGAACAAGCAGGAACCACACACGTCAAGAAGAGACGCACAAGAAGACCAATCGAAGTGGCGCATTTAAGATTGCCATAACGCGTGAAAATAGTAGACCAGGCACCCCACATCTTGCCACGTAAGTGGCCAAAGGTAGCCCCAATACCGGAAGTCGTAGAAAGGATGACTCCTAAATGACGAGCCTGGGTCACCCGAGGCAGGGGTTGACCATCATACGTAACGGGGGTGGGGGCCTCCTGCGAGTGAGGGAAGACCATGAAATGCGACTTGGGGACATTCACCCGCATACGCGTTAACTGGCACCACTCCGAAGTAGCGGGGAGAAGGTGAGCCTGCAACTCATCCCGGGACTTGGCCAGAAGCTTGTAGTCATCGGCATAGCCTTGAATAGGGACAGAACGACCATCCCGGGTGGCGGGCCCAACACCCGGACACCGAGCTTCAACATAGCGAATGAGACCATCCGAGAAGATACCAAACAGAGTAGGACTAATAGGGGACCCCTGGAGGATACCGACCCGAGGCATCACGAGCGCCCCGGACGTCCCCCCTGCACATAAGGTAACTAGGGCATCGTCATACAAAGATTGCACAGCAGCCCGAAATTGGGCAGGTACCCCCACCCGAGATAAGGCCTCCCAAAGAAGGGGACGAGGAACCCGATCATAGGCTTTACTCAAATCTAAAGAGCATAAAAATAAGGGGTGCTCTGGCGTAGCAAGGTCAATGAAGTGCTGAACCGCAAAGAGCTGATGCAAGGTGGAAAAACCTGGGCGGAAGCCAGTTTGGGCTTGACAGCGCAACCCCTGGGATTCCACATGCCGAATAAGCCTAGTGTTCAAGAGAGTGGCATACAACCGCATGAAGGGTTCAGGGACAGCAAGAGGGCGGTAATTTGCCGTATCCAATACGTCCTTGGCCCCGGGTTTAAACACAGGGACGACCCGAGACACATTGAAGGCAGGGGGAATGCGCCCAACCTGAAACATGGCATTGACAATGGTCAACAAGAGCGGGGCCAAGAGATGGGGGTCCTGTCTACGGGTGTGGGGGTCAGGGGGGCGTTGGGCGAAGCGAAGGAATTCAGACGGAAAACCCTGAAATCCAACACTCCTACCCGTGTGCAAGGTACTAAGGGCATCTTCCATTTCCCGTAAGGTGAAGGGTTGGTTAAGGGAGTCATCGGTGACCGGAGAAGGTGGATACGCCACCTCAGACAAGGGGAGAAGCGGTTCAGCATGGGCAGCTACATCCCCCCCAGTGAACCCAGACATGAAGGTGCCCCACATCTGATGGTCATGCAAGGGCAGGGGCAAGGAAGGGGGGTGGCCACGGAGCGTCCGCCAAAAGAGACGGGGGCAAGTATGAAAGAGAGCAACACACTCATCCAATTGAGACATGAGCCACACCCATTTACGGGACCGCACATAGGAATGATAGTGCCGCTCAAGTCCACGCACTGCAGGGTCAGAAAACCCATGCAAGCGACCGGCCCGCCGCCAGTCCCGCTTGAGTCTAACACATTCCTGGTCATAGAATGGCTGGTGTGGGGGATTCCTAGCCGGAGAAGCTAACCGAACACTATACATCCGCATGTCCGCATCGTGAGCCGCACGGACTAAGACTTGGGACAGTGTGGTAAGTGCTTCCTCCACATGCCCTGCCACCGCTAAATCCGCACAACGACCCAAGGCGGGAGCTGCGAGCTCCAAACGATGCACATAAGCTAAACGACAACCCCCTCGCCAATGGACTTGTTTCAGTGGCACCCCCAAATGAGAAGGACTCGACTCCTGATAAGAAAGCCCTGTGAGCGCCACCGATGAGGCAATGGGGTAGTGATCAGAACCCCTTAACTCAGTGGAAACCGTGACCGATTCGAGGCAAGTGTGAAGCAACGAAGAAACCAAGATATGATCTGGGCGAGTGGCAGAGGTACGGCTGGTGGCACGGTACGTCGGAGGAGCATGAAAGTCCCCCGGGACACGGCCCGTGCATATAAGTAACCCACTTTGGTCAGCCAAGGTGACAAGCTGGCGGCCACTAGGATCTTGACCACTGAATTTGCCAACATCAACCGAGGAAGAGGTAGAAACATACTCAATATGTCCATTGAAGTCACCCCCCAGAAAGACATAACCGTCACTGGACGCCAGAACCCCATATAACTCATCGTAACGAGTGGGAATAGGAACAGTCTGAAGGAGCGGGGACCCAAGGGGGGGAATGTAAACGTTGCCCAAGTAAAGTGGGGAATGGGTGTCGTGCACAAAACGCAAGGATACCCAAAGGGACGAAGATGTGGTGGCCCATAGTTGGGCACTGTACCAGGAACTGACCTTAACGGCAATCACCAAACCATAACCGGTCTTGTCAAGAGAAAGCTGCGGTGGAGAACAAAAAAGTTGAAAGCCCCTAAACAGATCCGGATCAATATGCTTATGCAGAGTCTCTTGTAACATTACTACATCGAACTCATGAAAGAACCGACCATAATCATAGAGGTGGAACTTTGAATCTGTGAGGCCACGGATATTCCAGGTCAGAAGCGAAAGAGTGACTTGACCAACGGGTTCCTAAGCAGAGGGGCCCTGAGCTCGAGAGGATGGACCCGGGCCCGTAGCTGGGGGAGCAGAAGGAGTAGGAGCTGGGGAAGCTGAAGGGGGAGCAGCAAAAACTCCAGGGAGCACTTTGACGGGGGGCCCTTGCCCCTTGACTTTGAATAAGGAGTCGCCCCTCCAGAAGGTGATCCAGCCCTGGTTGCGCAAGGCGGTGGCTTGAGGTTGGAGAGCTGCCCGGGTTGCACGTTGCGTGGGTGTGAGGTCGTCGTCCATAGAAACGTGAAAGCGCCTCCTGAGGTCCTTGGATTTCTTGTAAGCGGCATGTTTGTCTGCAATGGAGTGGAACCGGATGAGAACAGGACGAGCACGAGGAGCACCAGCAACAAACTTCCCAAGCCGAGCTGCCTCATGAATCTCGCAGTTGAGAAAGGACTTAACTTCGTTGAGGGTTTTTTCCCCCACGCTCTCCTCCACCCCAAAAAGGATGGCGTTAGGAGAGCGAAACTTTCTCTCCAGAGCGTCTAGAGAGGAGTCGCACTTGGAAAACTTGTTGTCCAGGTCTTCATAACCGGCGCGTACAATCTCCTGAACCTCAAGGAGTTTGTTATCCAACTTTGCCTCCACCTTAGCCTCCATATTTTCTACAAAGGCGGCAATCTGAGTGTGGAGGGGCGCGAGGATCTCGCCGATCTGTTGCTGAATCTCAAGTTTAAAGGGAACCAAAGCGTCGGCCAAGGCCGCCTGAAGCTTATCATTAAGTTCGGATCGCAAAAATATTTTGAGCTCAGAGGTAATACTAGCAAGGGCATCCTCTCCGAGGGTCTGAGACTTCCCATCGGTGGTGGGGGATGGCGATTCCGGACGGGCACGCTTCTCCCCAAGAATACTCGAAAGCATAGAAGTCATGAGAGAGTATCAGAATAGTTAAGTCAGAATAGTCCAGAGTCCAGAATCGCCCGTTCATAGCTGGTGCACCGACCTTTTCCGTTCATACGGGGTGAGGAGTGCTAAATTGGGCGTCGATGATTCACATTTCGTGGAAGTTCTTCACCCAAACCCGTGTGAAAGGTTGAATTACATGAGAGGAAATCACCCGTAAGTTGGGTTTGGCACGTCGATTGCTTCAGATTTTCATCCTGGGTGGACTGAAGTATCTTATGTACCGTATCTCATTCGGTCCGTTCGAGCTGGACAGACCCGAATACTGCGCTATCCTGCAGCAAAACAATCTGCGAGATTACTAGAGCTCGGATTGTCAGCATGAGTTAGGATCTCGGTGCCTGGAGATACATACAATTTCAGGCGCATGCATGGGATCCCATACGCATTGCCGAAAGTAGGTCACAGGTGATTTCTCGCGGACACCTGACGTTTCACGACCGACCGTACCCTTTTGAGTTTTAAATGTAATCTGGCGTCTTCATGAAGGATCTGGTCAATGCTTCCAGCTACATCCTCCTTATCAGCTGCGTCGATGGGACACCCTCTCCATTACCGAGACACAAAGTCAACCAAATATAGATGCATTACATTTCAAATAAACTTTAAACGCTACTATCTGATGTTTGGGGCGCAGAAAAAATCCGCAAACTCCGTCCAAGTCAGCCCAGCGTTCTAACAGGACAATGGTTGAACACAGATCATGCGACTGGAAAGCTTGTACGAAGCTTTCGGTAGTTCTACTGATCTTCCATGTTCTGCAAGCGCGAGGGCAGCTGACATCAGGATCTTCTGGTAATCCACAAGTGCTCTGAAGCATTCTACGCTTGCATTCTCCAAAACGGGTGTCCTGTCCTACTTCCCCAACCTGTCCTCGTGCATGTGCGCCTGCATGTGACTGCATTGGTAATTCAATTGAACTACGGTCCCCTACATCCATTTGTGGGAAGCAGGTTGTCAGACATTGTAAGTCTATGAAAGCTGTAGCTTTCAAGCCCTGACCTGTTGCCTTGTTCCTCTGCCCATTTATTCGTTGCAAGCATACCGATGGAACCCCAGATTGGAATATCCCCCTTCTGCTCTCCACTTCTATTACTCACTGCTATCCCATGACTTGTCAGCACAAGTTGTCTCCCTGAATGTCTCAGCATCCCAGTTGAAATGTTGTTCATCTCATCTTCTACCTTCCAACCACATGTGCGTGTTACAACTGAAATGCGCAACATAGTGAAAATTTGTATAACAGCTGATACAACTATTGTTAACAGGGAAAGGCTTATGAGCCTGATCTGCATTGCATAAACACATGGCTTGGAGGACACCTCTGATATGATGTATCATACCTGTGGGTGCTATTTTACAACCTGCAATCTCATTGTTATTCATGTCGGTTTGTGTGTGCGTGCGTGCGTGCGTCCGTGCGCGCGCGCGCGCGCGCGCGCGTGTGTGTGTGTGTGTGTGTGTGTGTGTGTGTGTGTGTGTGTGTGTGAGAGTGTGTGTGTGTGTGTGTGTGTGTGTGTGTGTGTGTGTGTGTGTGTAGGGGGGGGAGTAAACACGCAAGCCCGTGAACTTGCGGCCCTAGCAGGGAAGGGCTGGGGTGGTTTGGGGTTGCGAAGACCCATCCCTTGATGTTTGTCCTGTATGGGGATGCTGCTAATCAGTGTCATTCTGCCAGGGTAGTTCCGTGCAGCACAACGAACACCTCAGTATGCAGATATCGTTCTTCAACGGCGAGAACATGGCCAATGGCTGACTGTCCTCTAGTCTGACACTTGTTAGGTTTCCACACTGGGCTGTACCACATATGAATCGTCATACCATTCTTCTTCAACCCATTTCCTTGAATCTCAAAAAAGATTCGCCCAACCCCTGTTTCATGAAAAAGAGATAGTATATAATGTGTTTCAACCAACCTTTGGTTGCGCTAATGTAACCACATTTCTGCTGTGGTAGGGTCGTCAGCGGCATCCCCACCTCCAACCGGCGAAGCCCAACCGCTACCTCCCGATGGATTAACCATCAGCATATGCCCATTGATCGCCTGCATTCCGACAACTTGCCCCGCAGGGTCCACATCAATCTGCCGCCCCCTCGTCGCATCAAACCCCGCCTGTGGCTGCTGTGACGTGTGTGTCCCAAGTCCCTCTCCACCACCTCCACGGTCTCCCTCAGGCCCACGGTCGGCCCCGCAGCCCCCTCCACCGCGTGGGGTACCGCCACCCCCAGTGCTGTCCCCGCCCCCGCGTCCAAAATCGCCGCCCCCGCCGCCGCTCCCGCCGCGTGCAAAGCCGCCGCCCCCAACCCCGCGCGTGGCGCCACCGCCGCCGACACCGCGTGCGGTACCCCCGCCTCCGGCGCCGCGCGGGGTACCACCGCCCCCGCCGCCACTGAAGGCATCGCCGCCCCCACCGCCCCGTTCATTGGCCCCACCAGCACTGCGTGGGAAGCCTCCGCCACCCCCAGTTGTGTGCCCCCAGTTCTTCTACTGTGAGTCAAAGTGCATGCCGGGCTTCATCCCCTCCTGCTTCGAGCCCCATCCCCCGGGGTGTCCTTGCTGCTTACGTTGCACGCCCCCACCTGCATCGATTTCTCTACCGCCTTCACCGCCATGACACATTCTGGTCTGCTCATGAATGAATAATGGAATGAGTGTGTGCTGTACTGCAGTACGGTCACTGTGCAGTACCCCAGTGCATTTACGATATGGCAGTACGGTTACTGTACAGTACCCCGAAGTGCATTTACAGTACAGCAGAACGGTCCGTGTGCAGTCCCCCTAGTGCGGTCATCCTATGGGTGTATCGTTTATAGCAATTGTAACCGCACTAGAGACAGTGGGCATCACTGTCATACTGCCTCACTAGTTGGCTGGCAGTGGTTGGCGCTAGTGTGGCACAGTTAGCACTAGTTAGCTGGCATGCACACATAGCCGTAAGGACAAGTCATGTGCACATGACTTTTCATACCGACTATGTGTGCGTGCCAGGGAACTCGTGTGTCCATTGAACACGCGAATGTACGCTGTGCATGACTTATCATTACTTGTCGATCTGCGTGGCGGCCGAATTGTTGGTCAGATCCATCCTATCGTTTGGATCTTCCGAGGCAATTCCCATTGTTTCTAAATCTAATGTGTCAAGAAACTCTGAGCAGAGGTTCATGGAAACCCTGTTCCCTGGATAGAATGAAGCGTCTCTGAGAAGATCAAAAAGAACGGTCCGCCTTATGTAATCAAGTTTGGGGGTTAAGGTTTCTCCAGGGCATGTGGGGCCTGGGGGGCGGGGGGGACCCTGGGTAACGCCTTCACACTGTAGCGATAACTTAGCGGAAGAGGTTTTTATGAGACTGTGAGACAGTTCGTGGTGTGAACGCAAAGAGTGTTACATGATTGATTCGCAGGTCCACCCTTAAACCCATCCAGGGTTGAATGTACACTGTACTGCCACAGACGTGTAGTCGGGCAACCGAGCGAAGTACCTGAGCGAGGTTGTACCGCAAATCCAGATCACATGGCAAGTCATAGAGCAATGCCAAGGACCATACTAGAGCATTATACCCTAGGAAATGCTACACACACACACACACACAAAACGGATTCGACCAAGGGCATGCAGCCCGAATGTGCCCAAGGAGTCCATCAGCATACACCGTGAATAAGGTGAGACTAATTGGGGAACCCTGGGTAACGCCCTCAACCGCAGCGTGGAAGGCTCCGGTCATGCCCCCGAAAAGAACCGTAAACGAACACCATCGTTTGTGGACCGTACCGCATGGATAAAGCCGTCAGCCACCCGGGGTGGCCCACCCCTAGACGCCTGAGGGCCTCCCATAAGTAATGCCTGGGAACTCGATTATAGGCTTTGGACACAGCTAAGAAACAGCCATGTAGAGGGACAGTTGGCGTAGCTAAGTCATTAAAATATCGGAGAGCAAATATGGCATGTAACGTCAAAAAACTAGGGCGGAAACCACATTTGTCCTGACACCGAATTTGAGCATCTTCTAGATACCGAACGAGGCGGTTGTTCAAAAGCGAGGCCAACACAAGAAGAAGGAAGAAGTGGTGTTTGGTGGACAATGCAGACTGATATAATGTTCCACTTTTTCCTCTACAGGCAAGCCAAAAAAAAAAAAAGGAAAAAAAAAAGGAGAAAAAAAAGGAATAGGGGCCCACAATCACCGATGAGATCATGCCCGCATCTTCACCGGATTCTGCAAGGAAAGACTTGTGCAGCGACATCAGCGCTACATCATGATCATATTCGCAACTGCTCATCGAATCCTCTCATGTCAGACCTTGGCCCGTAACTCTGTAGTCAACTTACTATGACAGTGTATCGCAGCTGATATACTGTCATGACCACGAAGGTCGGCCCGCGGGAGGGGCTTGGCGTACAAGATCCTTGTTGAGGGAGATCTCTCCGACCCACCTGTGTTGCTTCTTCATGGCTTTCCGGATTCGCACAAGCGATGGGAATTTCAGGTGCTGTATAAACGAAGTTTCTGTGGCACTAAGGGTCAAGGACGATCGTTTGGGCCACTGCGTTGTTGTTCACACGTGTGCACCTACCGTCCGGGTTCTCTTCGGCTTGATTATTGTTATCTGCTGGCTGTTGACTTCAGATGGCACCGTTGGTAAAAGCACGATATCTTGTGATAGCCCCAGATTTGTTGGGGGCTGGGCTGACGGATAAGCCGCAAGAAATAGAGCCGTACCATCTGACGCCCATAGCCGAGGATGTCCTTGACATCCTCGAAGCCCACTCCATAGACAGGTACAGTTTTGCTCAAATTTCCTGGAATATGAGGCAGATTTCTCCCTATTTCATAACTCTAAAGTGCTCTAGCACAATTTCGGCAACCCCTTGAAGGACTTCTTGCCAGATAAAAGGTTACACAGATGGACTCCGTTGTTGAAAGAGATGCATTAATTGCTGCCGTGCATGTTGTACAGCCGGGCAAGTGAACAACAGATGATGCTCATCGCCAACGAGCTCTAAGGAGCACAAATGGTTGGGTGAGACTGTGCATTTCGACGAAGGATTTTGAAAACATTTGTGAGGTCTACTGAAACCTGCATTTATTCCTGTTAAGTTGCCACGGGTGTACAGCCCCTCTGACATATATGCTGGAGTATGAACACCATGGTGTTCATACTCCACACCATGGTGTTCATGCTCCACACCACATGGTGTTCACGCTCCACAGCACACACTGGCCAGTGTGTGCTGGCAGCCAGCGCTATACCTGTTGAGTTCTGAACATTATTATTGAATGCCTTGTGCTTTAAGTGATCTTCACGTGTGCACTATTAGGATATGGGTCCATTGATAAAATAAGGTACCTTAAGATACAGTAGATTGTGGACGATTTCGAACATAAGGTACAGTCTGATCTAGATTACACGTTCGTCGAGTGAACTCTTAAGGCTGCCCCACCGGTGTGAATGCCAACTGGTTGTGAAAGATGCTGGGCATTGCCAGATGCTAGTCTTGTCCGACAGTTGTGCTTTATACTCAGCAGACAGGCGTATGGACTGCAGCTGGAGTAACATTGTATGCTGACGACCTGTCTGCCTCGTACAGGTACGGTGCGGCAGTGTGTGTTGTGTCATTGTTGCTATTGTGAGAGTGAACAAGCTTAGTGTACCCTGTAGTCACTTAAACAGACAAGGGATAGTGACTGTAGGGAGTATAGGCATGTACTTGAACGTAGCCGCATAGAGCCTTATCTAGTAAGTGCTTGATCGATGCTTGAGTGCATTACAATGATGTAACGGAACTGGTTGTGAAAGATGCTGGGCATTGCCAGATGCTAGTCTTGTCCGACAGTTGTGCTTTATACTCAGCAGACAGGCGTATGGACTGCAGCTGGAGTAACATTGTATGCTGACGACCTGTCTGCCTCGTACAGGGAAAGCCGATTGCCCATAACCTTTTACAGGTTATGGGCCCACGCCCTTCCAGCTGAGCCAAGGAAAAGCAGGAGTGAAGGTCGTCTACGGATGGGTCAGACGTAAGCGTCAACAAAGGAGCTCGAGCATGGCGCAGCGGCGCAAGGGAACTCGAGTGTACCAGGACCATTATCTTACTCACAGTTTATCTTTCTGAGAAATTCATAATTGAAGTTTTAGCTGTGCTTTATCATTCATCGACGTTGTCTAGAAGCACTGAGTGAGTCGGGCCGGACTCCGGCGCAAACTTCTGAGGGGAACATATCTGCTACTACTGTGCAAGACTGGCTGGTAAATTTCCATGACATGGAGGGAATTGTAGGGTATTGCTGCATTCCAGAAGTTTATGAGTAAGTTTGGCTGGTGAAGTGACAATAGTATGACAAAAAGGGGCAAAGAAAAGGAAAGTAGCAGTGAAACAGCAATGTCTCAACCTGGAGAAGTCAGTGGGGCCACTCCAGGGCAGTCTATGACCGGGACACAATCAGCCACTGCAGAACCAAAGGTGGAGATTGACAAGGCAGCCTACATCCCCAATACCTCTAATCCAAAGATGACCGTCATGCTTGATGATGGAGGGCGCAATTTTGAATTTTGGTATGAAGCTTTGGAGGCGTGCGCAAACACCAAGGGGGTCAGAGCAGCTTTGGAGAGGCCAATGCCAGGGTCGGTGGAGAACTCAGCCATCAAGCAGTGGCTGATCCAGTCAGTTCCAGTCATCTGGCATTCGCAGATCTCATGCCACAAAGCAGCGTTCGACTTCATCACGTGGGTGAAGAACAGTCACACTGGAGGGAGCAACCAAGACATCAACCTTGAGTGGTACAAGGAAATGGAGCAGGGCATTAAGACAGGGGAGACACTCAAGGTCTACCTCTACAGAATGATGGATCTGGCTACAAGTCTCAGAAACAACGCGTTCATCCTCTTGGACCACAATGTTGGGGAGCTGATGGTGAAGGGCCTCCCTCCTGTGCTGAGGCTCGAGTCCCTGGAGGTTATGGCAACCGACAAGCCGCCATTGGAGCTGATTCAAAGAATCCTGCGCGCCGCAGCCAGCCGTGGGTACAAGGACCCACCTGCAGAGGGAACACCTCAGGCCATGGCAGCTGCAGCAGTGGCTGGTCCCTCTGGGGGGGTAGCTAGAGCGTCATCAAGCGCTGGAGCTGCACCAGGAGTGGGAGCAGTACCGGGAGTTGGAGCAGCACTACCAGCAAACGAACAGCCTCTCGCTGGCCCCTCTGCAACTACTTTTGGTGGCAGGGGGCGTGGACCTGGCAGGGCAAGAAGGCCCAGAGAGGAGCTTACATGCCACTTCTGCAAGGCAAAGGGCCACTTCATGACTGACTGCGGACCGCTCAGGCAGCTGCAGGCTCTGCATCAAAACATGCAAGCGGCAAGCGTTGGGCCTGCAGCTTACTGGGGCCAGGGAGGCCCACAGTCGTCTCCTCAAGCCTGGTGGGACCATGGATCTGGCCGGGGTGGCCCGCCTTCATCCGCTTCCAGCCCTGGACCACCTTCAGCATATAACTATCCAACAAGTCAACACACGTTTCCGGGGTGGCATTTACCACCTCCACCCCCTCCTTCTGGTGAGGCGATGTTTATCTCTCTCAATGTGCTTGCCCCAACTTCGCATGGAGCTAGCAGCACATCTTGGTTAATAGATAGTGGTGCCTCTGTGCATATAGTCAATGATCTCTCATTGCTCCATAATCCAGTTATGCATGGACAGCCTCTTCCTCTGCACTTGGCAACCTCAGACGCCAAGGGAGGAATCATTGCATCTGGGTCTGTATGCCTTGTGAATGCAAGGCACGAAGTATTCTGGCTGCACAATGTGCAGTGTGTTCCTTCTGCGCATACCAACCTCATTTCAGTCACTGGTGCAATTCAGGATGGAGCATCTTTCCTGACTGACACTGCAGGTGGTTACACAGCCATGAAGGGACCTGAAGGGTGGTGTGGAGATATCACCCGCGCACGAGGTCTGTTTTTTTTGGAGTTTGTTAGTCCTGTCAGAGGGCAGCAAGTTGGCTGCAGACATATTGATCACATGGCTGAGGCGTCTCATCTTAGGAAAGGACACGTGTGTAGCGAGAGATCTTTGTGGCATGCTAGGTTAGGTCATCCTGGTGCCAGCAGCATGCAGAGGTTCTCCAAGGAAGATCTGGTTACAGGAATCAATATCTCCCTTGCTCCCTGCTCTGAGTGCCCCAAGCACTGTGAATCGTGTATACAAGGGAAACACTCCAGACCTCCTTTCCCTGTATCTTCCAGGCCTGCACATAACCCACTCGATAGAGTCCATGTGGATACTGTGGGTCCCCATATCACCCCCTGCCATCACAGGTGAACGATATTGGGTCACTGTAGTGGATGAAAGTTCACACCAAGTTGCCTCCCTGCCTGTGAAGTCAAAGGATTGCATCCCAAAGGCTGTGATAGACCTGCTCCGTTTTTGGCAGACCCAACGAGGCACGATTGTGAAGTGTGTGAGGACTGACAGGGGTTCAGAGTTCCTGAACCAGCAATTCAAAGAGTTTTGTGCTCAGCAGGGCACTAAGATGGAGTCCTCAGCGCCCTACACGCCTCAGCAGAATGGGGTGGCGGAGAGGATGAATAGGACCCTGAAGGAGCGAACAAGGACTCTGTTGGTCCATGCTGCAGCAGACCCTTCCCTGTGGAAGGAGGCGGTTGAGACAGCTACCCTCCTCTACAATGTGGGTCCTACTTCAGGCAGGTCCCTGACCCCCATGGAATTATTCTTTGGTGTCAAACCTGATGTGTCTGTGCTGCGCACGTTTGGCTGTGTAGCCCATGTGCACATTCCCAGTGGCCAAAGGTCTGTTTTTGGGCCCAAGACCATCCCTGGGATGTTTACTGGTTATTGTCCCCAGTCTAAAGCGTATCGTGTGTACGTGGGGAATGGAGTGTGGAAGGAGAGTAGGGACGTCAGCTTTATCGAGCACTTGAGGGGGGCTGAGAGAGTGGGTCTATCAAAGGTCCAGCCTGGGTCTGTCTATGATTCTAGGATATCACCCCCCCTTGGCAGTGAGAATCTGGCAACGCCTCAAGCAATTCCCGCTGCTGTTCCACCCACGTTCTGGGATGAGGAGGATGACCATGGAGTGGAGACACTTTCCACTGGGGCTCCTGGGACCTCTGGACTTTGTGCTGGGGATCAGTCTGGAGACGGGACCATAGCAGCACATGACCAAGGAACCCCCACCAGCCTGGATTCTACTGTTGGGACCCCAGAACCATCTCAGCACTCGTGGTCGGTGCTTGAGCATATGCAGAATCTTGCCAGGGGGGGTGTAGAAACTCAATCCCAGGTAGAAAAAATGCAGAAGGTACAAGAGGGGTTGCGAATGCAGGGGAAGTCACAAATTCCCCTTCCTCCAGGGACCACCCTTACAAGGGAGCAGCGTTATGTACAGCGCGTGGCTAGGAGAGAGCATTCTGACATCCCATTGCATGCCCCTGACCCAGGTCAGGCAATTGTGAGTGAGCCAAACATGGTTGGTCTCCCTGATATGCAGGGGCAGGGTCGAGGCTATGTTCGGTGCAGATGTAAGAGATGAGAGTAGTGGGTTAGACATGCCAGCAGCAGGGGAAGCTGGTGCCCAATCCCAGTCACTGGCTAGTCATGCTTATGGTGTGCAGGCTGACATTGTAGGCGCAGCTCAGGCAAGTCTGGGTGGTGTGCCCAAGTGTGAGTCCAGGAGAGAGAGAGAGCTGCTGCTCCCCTCTGCATTGCGGAAGGTGCGAGAATGTAAGGGTGCTGCACATGAGTCCAGTAGTCAAGGAGAGAGAGAGAGACTTGAGAAGGAATCAGATAATCCCGGCAGTACTGCCCAGTCCCAGCATAAGGTACATAATGTACCTTATTCTGGCAACCAGGGAGAGAGAGAGAGAGAAGGGAACAGCACCAGTAAGGCTGACAGCCCTGCTGCACCACAGCATAAGGTACAGAGTGTACCTTCTGTCAGGTTGGGAAAAGTTCACGTACCCTCAAACTTGAGGGAAGCCCAACGCTCACCTCAGTGGGAGTTTTGGCAGCAGGCAATGCAAGAGGAGATGGAGTCTTTAGACACCCATGAGGTTATGCAGTATGTGGAAAGACCCCATGGGCAGAAAGTTATCCCTGTTCATTGGATTTTTTCTACAAAAAACGATGCACATGGGAATGTCACTCGGTTTAAAGCAAGATTGGTTGCCCAGGGTTGCAGACAGATTCCTGGTATAGATGTTGGTGAGGTTTTTGCGCCTACCAGCAGCTATGGTGCTAGGAGAGCTGTGCTGGCAGTGGCTGCCACACAAAATCTTGAGATCCACCAAGTGGATATCAAGACAGCTTTTCTCAATGGGGAGTTGGAGGAAGAGGTCTATGTGACCCAACCACCAGGATTTGAGAATGGCAACACGAGAGTTGTGTGCAAGCTCAGGAAGGCACTCTACGGTCTTAAACAAGCCCCACGGGCTTGGCACAAGACCTTGAGCGACAAGTTGAGCGTGATGGGGTATAGTGTGTGCAAGAGCGACGCTGGGGTATACATCAGGAGGGCCCCTGATGGTAATCTGTCGTTTATTCTTGTTTATGTCGATGATCTTCTCATAGTTGCCAGAGTGGTTGCAGAGATTGAGTGGGGGAAAGAGTTATTGAAGAAGGACTTCACCATCCATGATTTGGGAGAGGTGAATGATTTCCTGGGGTGTCAGGTCCTACGCAATAGAGTTCAGGGCACTATTTCCATGAGTTGCACTCCCAAGATTGATGCTCTTGTGGAGAAGTTTGGCGTTGCTGATGATGGGCGTGTGATTGATACCCCCATGTCCAAGGACTTCGTGGCTAGCAGCAGACCCGAGTCCTCAGATGGTATGTCACATGGGGCTGGTACCCCTCTGCCACCTGGTCATCGATACTGCGAGTTAATTGGATCGTTGCTGTACATAGCCAATACGACCCGGCCTGACATTTCTCAGGCTGTTGGAGTGTTGTCAAGGTATAGAATGACACCCACTACCTCACACTGGAATGAGGCCATTCGAGTGCTGAAGTACTTGAGAGATACCAGAGAGTTAGCTCTTACTCTGGGTGGAAAGGGCCCTGAGCTAGAAGGCTATGTTGATGCCGACTATGCTGGGGACCTGGACCACAGGTATTCCACCACTGGCTATGTTCTATCAGTCTATGGTAGTGCCGTGGTTTGGGGAAGCAAGAAGCAGAGCTCAGTTGCTACCTCAACTGTGCAAGCTGAGTTTATGGCAGCTGGCCATATTGTGAAGGAAGCCAACTGGCTAAGGGGCTTCTTGGAAGAGATAGGGGCTGCACCTTGGAGGGTCAAAATTTTCTGTGACAACCAAGGATGCATTTCTAATTTACGGAACCCCCTGTATTCCAAATTCACAAAGCACGTTGCAGTAAGCTTCCACTACGCTAGGGAAGCTATGGCACTTGGGCAGGTAGATATCCTCTATGTGGAATCTGCTCGCAATGTGGCTGACATTATGACCAAGCCACTTGCCAAGCCCGTGTTTGTTGGTCATCGTGATTCACTAGGTTTGAGAAGATACACATAAAGCATGCAGGCAAGGGGAAGTGTTGAGTTCTGAACATTATTATTGAATGCCTTGTGCTTTAAGTGATCTTCACGTGTGCACTATTAGGATATGGGTCCATTGATAAAATAAGGTACCTTAAGATACAGTAGATTGTGGACGATTTCGAACATAAGGTACAGTCTGATCTAGATTACACGTTCGTCGAGTGAACTCTTAAGGCTGCCCCACCGGTGTGAATGCCAACTGGTTGTGAAAGATGCTGGGCATTGCCAGATGCTAGTCTTGTCCGACAGTTGTGCTTTATACTCAGCAGACAGGCGTATGGACTGCAGCTGGAGTAACATTGTATGCTGACGACCTGTCTGCCTCGTACAGGTACGGTGCGGCAGTGTGTGTTGTGTCATTGTTGCTATTGTGAGAGTGAACAAGCTTAGTGTACCCTGTAGTCACTTAAACAGACAAGGGATAGTGACTGTAGGGAGTATAGGCATGTACTTGAACGTAGCCGCATAGAGCCTTATCTAGTAAGTGCTTGATCGATGCTTGAGTGCATTACAATGATGTAACGGAACTGGTTGTGAAAGATGCTGGGCATTGCCAGATGCTAGTCTTGTCCGACAGTTGTGCTTTATACTCAGCAGACAGGCGTATGGACTGCAGCTGGAGTAACATTGTATGCTGACGACCTGTCTGCCTCGTACAGGGAAAGCCGATTGCCCATAACCTTTTACAATACCCCCTTACGATGATAACAGCACGTGGGAATGTACATGCCTTCCACAAGGCTGCCTATTTGCATGTCCAGAGATGCGATATGAAGATTTACTCTTGAGTTGAAAAACATTGAATGGTGAACATGTACATGCCCCGTATTGAATGTGGGAATCTGCATTTTACATTCGGGGCTTGTATTCTTTCCTTTCGCCAATTGCAATGACCCTATCTGCAGCCACAATATAACTAGATCCGTATCGCCTACACGCTTCACAAATATGGAACATGATTCACCTCACATAACGGTTGAATGTTATGATTCACAGAATTTCAAGTGTTCCTTCTATTTTTCTGATATCACGAAATGGGTTTTGATGCTATTAGAAGTCCATAGCACCTGCGACGGCCGTTGCATGGACCGCTTGAAGATATAAAACAAATAATAACAGTACTGGAATTTCCCAGCGTGTCTTCTTAAGAAGACACACGCAAGCTTGTCTTCAATCTGCGCAACCGTGACCCTTACGTTCCAAAAAGCGGAAACCCGATCTCTTCATCAACGTAAATCAAAAAGTGTTGAGGTCAAGCCATGTCCAGTAAACAGATTAAGACTTGTAGCCATAGAAGAATAGTAGTATTTATCTGCTGTCGGCAGGTGAAACTCGGCATTCCCATACCATGAGCACCTGCCTTGCGTTTGTTGCCTACATCCAACAGTGAAGATGTGTCAAAATTAGGCTGGTGATATGCCTCCCGACGGTGTGTTGGAGCTCTGGCACCATTCATAGCTTTGTTGCAGCATTCTACAGTGAAGCGTGTGTGAAGCTAGAAAACCAAGATATTCAGGCAGATCCCAACATTATTCAACATTCTGGGGTGAGTCCATACATGAGTCTTGGGGCAAATCTGATACTTCAGTCTTCCAATTCTCGGGCTTAGAGACTGCAAATGAGGAGGCTCTTTTCTCCCCTTCGGTGTTCGCAAAAATGTGCTCATGTTCAGATATCTTTCGCTACTAATCCGGCTTCCGAGCCGAATTCCGACATGAAATGAGTCGTAGGACGCCAAAACGCTTATTCCATACTCACCAGCGACCTGCGACAATTTTCTTTGTGTCCCGTGGAAGTTCCGATTTCATATTGGGGCAGCCCAGGACAGAACATTCACCGTTCGCGATTAAACGTTGCAGGACCTGCACGAATTTCACCGCCCCTAGAAGAGCACGCCTGATTTTTTCTCCTTGAAACCCTGGAATGTTGTCAGGTAATTATAAAAGCTCTCTAAATACAACTACAAGCCTACTCCGGGCAAAACGCATCGCTGCCATGGGTAACTAGTAAAGGCATGCAGATGATCAAGGTGCGTCTGCTTGGCTCCCATGTGTCGATTGGTTAATTCGTGATGATCACTTTCGAAAATGCAATTGAAATTCCTAACTATGCATATTAGAGTACGGAGTATGAAGATAA
>MVGU01000501.1:122500-127500 GCA_002005505.1 Botryococcus braunii
ACACACACACACACACACACACACACACACACACACACACACACACACACACATACACACACACACACACAAACACACACACACACACACACACACACACACACACACACACACACACACACACACACACGTTCCCATGCACGTACGCTCCCACAAGAATACATTCGTGTGCGCATGTGTGCGTGCACACACACGCAAACACACACACACACACACACACCACACAACACACACACAACACACACACACACACACAAAACACACTCACAAACACATACACGTACTCACACATAGCCACAGACACACACACACACACACACACACACACACACACACAGAGACACTTACGCACACACACACACAGAGACACTTACGCACACACACACACACACACACACACACACACACACACACACACACAAACTCACACACACATGCGTACTTACACACAGCAACACACACACACACACACACACACACACACTTGCACACACACACACACATATGCACATACACACACACGCACACACTCCCATGCACGCACACACACACACTCCCATGCACGTACCAACCACAAGCAATCATTCGCGTGCGCATGTGTGCGTGAAAACATACACACAGACACACACACAGACACACACACACACACACACACACACACACACACACACACACACACACACATATACACACACACGTACCGGCACACACATACACACAGCCCCCCCCCCCCCCGCACACACACACACGCACACAGCGACAGCCACACACACACACCACACACACACACACAGACGTACACACAGCCACACAGCCACACACACAGACACACACACACACAGCCACGCACACACACACTCACACACACACACACACACACACACACACACACACTCCCACACACACACACACACACACACACAGACACACACACACGTTCCCATGCACGGACGCACTTACAAGCATCATTCGTGTGTGTATGTTGGCGTGCAAACACAAACACACATACACACACACACTCACACACACGCGCACACACACACACACACACACACACACACGCACGCACGCACATACACACACACCGACGCACACTCAGACACACACACACACACACACACAAATACACACACACACACACACACACACATGTGTACACACACACACACACACACACACACACACACACACACACACACACACAAGCAAGGGCGAATTCATGCACACGTGCGCGCGAGGACAGAGACCGAGGCGACACGCATCGGCACCACACTTTTGTTACACTTAAAGAGGACCGGGACTGCATTAAACGCACAATCCTATATTTCCCCGGGTTAGGCTGGTGTTTATACACACAGACACACACACACACACACACACACACACACACACACACACACACACACACACACACACACACACACACACACACACACACACACACACACACACACACACACACACACACACCACACACACACACACACACACCACACACACACACACACACTCACACACACATGCACGCAAGCACGCACGCACCCAGGCACGCAAACAATCAAGCAAGGACGAACGCACGCACACGTGCGCGCGCGGACAGAGACCGAGGCGATACGCGTAGACGCCACACTTTTGTTACACTTAGTGAGGACCGGGACCACATTAAACGCACAATCCTCTGTTCCCCCGGGTTGGACTGGCATTTGGAGTTTAGAAGCCCAAATAGCGTCTAGGTGTCACGTGATGGGCGTGCCGCGTCGTATCGTGAGCTTGGACAACGTCGTCTTTCCCGCAATCCCTCAGGAGTTTCGCACACACACAAGCATGGTGAAGCCACTATATGTTTACACCCCATACGGATAACTCACTTTTTTACATAATTTTTTGTGTAAGGGTGCCTCACAACATGCTGAATCATATGTTGACTTTGCCACTGGGCCACCAGGCACGCAAGGCAAGTAACGTAGCACAGAAAACAGCGCTTGAACCAGATTGTTAAAGCTTTCCAAGGCTTCGGATTGAACACCCAAGCATGCTCGGCTCTTGAAGCCTCCAATCCCAATCAAAATTGTGCAAGTTCTCTATAAGATCTTCACTCCAAATCAAAATCGCAGACTGCGGGACAGAAAATGTTCTGACAGCCTTGGGGGGGCGGAGACTGGTAGCAGAGCTCCCGACACCTGTTGCGGCAAACACGTTTTGCTGCTACGAGAGGATCGGGTAAGGGAAAGGGTTCCGGCAGGCCTGGAGGGCGGTTGAGGGGTCCGGAGCATCCCAGGCAGCAGGGGCAGCCATCAGGGTGGGGCTCCCAGCAGAATGGCACTTGCCCTGGCTGGCACTGCTTTGCGCACTGTCTATTATGCTCGGGGCACGTGACTGGAGGCGGAGGAGGCGGTAGGGCGGGCGGGGGAGGCGGAGGTTCCGTCCACGAATCCGGGCAGGAGGGGCAGCATACAGAGCAACCGGGAAAGTGTTTGATGCAGACTTGTACCTCGCGAGGACACTCTGGTGGGATGCAGAGGACATGTGGGCAGGGCCTGATGGCTATGCCGGCAGAATCTGATCTGCTTGCTGCTGAGGGGTCCCCTGGTGCAACCGCCCCAAGCAGATCTAGGTTAGATGGAGCCCATGCCTTTTCCTGTGCGCGATTTTTGGGCACGTGCACATACCTTTCCTGTGCAGAATTCATGAGTCCATACGTTTTCTTAACCAACAGTGCCGTTCACAATCCGAACAAAGAGTGTCTCGATGAATTAGGACATCAGATAGAGCTCGAAGAACGAAAGATTACTAAAGTATATATGAAAGCTAGAATACACAGTAAATACAAATGTGTATATATGTGGCAGTGGGGGTGGGGGAGCAGTGAACATTCTCCCCCACCCCCACTGCCTCCCTACTATTGCGACAGGGATGCAAATGAGTATGATTTGTAAATACTCAAGGCCTTATACATACGTTCAAACGCATGCAATGGAATGGAATGCAATGCAAAACGCATGCAAATCATTATGCCTATGGCAATACATGCGTTAAAGAGAATTTGTCGTACGACGGCAGAATTTTGCTTCAAAAAGATTGCATGTCACTTCAGTAATGTAGCTGTAACAGAAATGGTTTAGTGAGGGTGTTCTACAGGTGCAGCAGTGGTTTAGTGAGAGCGGTCTACTGGAAACTGCAAAAATGTGTACGGCTAATGTAAGGTATATGCTGGAGATGAACACGGCTGTGTGGTGCACCCCTTTATGATGCATAGGATTACAGCACACATGTATGTGCATGACTTCCAGGGGGCTGCCTATGTGAATATCCAGATGCAATATGCAGATATCCTCTTGCTACCAGAGTTGACCAACATTGACTGGCGAACATGCCCCACTCTAATGTGGGGTGCTGCCCTTTAAATTCTGAGCTTAAACTCTCTTCTGCAATCTATACACTGAACATGCTCAACATGCTATATACTATGCTGGGCATGTCCAGTACGTTACGACGAATGGATTTGGTCCTATGGGTCAGAGGACTAACTTTGCTCACGCTGGCTTTGGTGATACCTGCAAACGTTGTTAACAGGCTGCTACATACATGCTATATATGCTATGTATGTAGCAGCCTGTTTGCAGGTATCACCATTGCCAGCATGAGCAAAGTTAGTCCTCTGACCCTTGAGATGTCAGGAACAAATCCTGCTCGAGTACAGTACTGGACAGGCCCCAAAATAGTGCACCTCGAATGGCAGCGGACCCAAGGCCAAGGTAAGCGAGAAGGCTAGAATGACTAGAACCCACAAGCACATGTACCAACCCCTCATCTTCATCGTTGCCTTGATGTGCTATCTACCTCAGCCTTACGTGGGTGTACCTGCTTTGTGCTACAAAATGTGCTGGGATTTCATTTCAATTAGCAGGCTTGCATTTACCACCAAATCTTAAGGTACAATGGAATTCAATTCCCGTTTATTTCTGTAATTCCTTCTATTGAATGAGACTCAGGTAGAACGTCGAGTTTTTTTGCACATTGTGTACAGCAAATTAGAAATGTGGTTTCAGATCGCCGGGCTCTTAGCCCCTAGTTAGCCCCCGAATACAATTAATTATACTTTGCAATGTCTTGAAATTCCATGCCTACAAGTTACTTGCGTATGACCTGAAAGAACTTCAGGGGATTAGCAGAAGTAAATATGTCCCGGCCTTACAGGAAGAGGGAAAACATGTACATCAACAAAAGTCGCCATATTATTTCTATGGTTCATAGACTGAATAAATATTGAGCTACATTCGGGAAATAATAAAGAGGGCAAAATATTCTGTCCTTTGGACATCGACTCTTTTCGCCAGCCACAATGTTGCCACACCCGTTGATCAACGCCCCTTAACAAATAAAGAAGCTGATACAGCCCACTTAATGGTCGAATTACACGATTTCAAAACTTACGCGTTCCTTCTACTTGTTCTGATACCACAAAGTGGGTTTTGGTGAGATTAGGGGTCCCTGTCACCTGCGACGGCCGTTACGTGGACCGGAACCATTGCCACTTGAAGATATAAAAATAACAGTACTGCTATTTCCCAACGTGCAGTTTTGTTTTCCATCTGCGCAACCGTGACCCTTACGTTTCGAAAACGGAAACCCGATGCCTGCATCAACGTAAATCGAAAAGTGTTGAAGTCAAGTGATGTCTTCCGTTAAGATACTTCATTTTGA
This sequence comes from Botryococcus braunii, assembly GCA_002005505.1. Classification (NCBI taxonomy): domain Eukaryota; kingdom Viridiplantae; phylum Chlorophyta; class Trebouxiophyceae; genus Botryococcus; species Botryococcus braunii. The sequence continues at coordinate 127,205 of MVGU01000501.1, forward strand.
ATTCGTAGAATGTTTTATATCTGAAAACATATCCTGCTATTGTCGGAGGTGCGAGAACCAAGCAATCGGTGGATTGAAACTCAGCTTACCGTGAGGACCTGCCTTACGTTTGTTGCAGGCGTCTAACAGTGAAGAGTTCTGTTGAAAGTGGGCTATTGATATGCCTCCCGACAGGCGTGTTGGAAATCTGGCAACATTCTGCGGTGAAGCGTGTGTTGAAGCTAGCAAACTGATGATATTCAGGCAGATCCCGCACATTTATTCAACATCCTGGGGGGAGTCCATATAATTGGAGC
>MVGU01000501.1:132500-142500 GCA_002005505.1 Botryococcus braunii
TGCAACTGGTTCCCTGTGCTTGAGCAGTGCAGAACAGCAACTCCTGTGGCTTCACAATGTGCATTGTGTTCCTTCAGCTACAGCTAATCTGATTTCAGTGACAGCTGCTATACGTGATGGGGCTAGTTTTGTGACAGACAGTGTGGGAAGTTACACTGGGATGCGTGGCGCTCTAAACTGGTCTTGTTCAGTTGCACAGAGAAATGGCATGTATTTCTTGCAGAAGGTCAGTCCAGTCAGAAACCCTGTCTCTGTGTTTGTTAACACAGCCAGAGCACCAGTCGCTCATGATTGCAGATTGAGAGCACTGTGGCACAGTAGACTGGGGCACCCAGGGGAGGTTAATATGAGGCGACTGCAGTCTGAAGATTTGGTCCTGGGCATCCCTGTATCTCTCTCCCCTTGCGCAAACTGTCACTCTTCATGTGAAGCGTGCATTCAAGGAAAGCACAGTCGTCCTCCTTTTGGAACCAGTTCCAGAGCAGCCACTGAGCCCCTTGAGAGAATTCATTTGGACACAGTTGGCCCCATCTCCCCTACAGCTATTACTGGGGAGCGCTTCTTTGTCACGATTGTGGATGAGGCTACGCACTATGTCATAGCCCTGGCAGTAAAAACCAAGGATGCAATCAGCAGTGCAGTCAGAGACCTCCTGATTTTTTGGCAGAGGCAGTTGAACCGCTCTGTTAAGTGCATTCGTACTGACAGGGGGACAGAATTCCTCAACAGTACATTGAAGGGTTTCTGTACGCAGGAGGGAATTAAATTTGAGACCTCTGCAGCATACACGCCTCAGCAAAATGGCGTTGCTGAACGGATGAACCGAACAATCAAGGAGAAGGCCAGAACACTCATGTTGCATGCAGCTGCCAAACAGTCACTCTGGAAGGAAGCAGTGGAGACAGCCTGCATCCTGTACAATATGGGACCTGTGACTGGACGTGACAAGACGCCTTATGAAGCCTTCCATGGGGTAAAGCCCGATGTATCCCTGCTCAGGACTTTTGGCTGTCTAGCACATGTGCACATACCTGATCACCAAAGGGGAGTGTTTGAGTCTAAGACCTCCCCTGGTCTCTTCACAGGGTATTCCAGTGTGTCAAAGGCATATAGAATTTATATGGGAAACGGGATTTGGAAAGAAAGCAGAGATGTTACCTTTCTGGAGCACTTAAAGGGGCGCAGACAGAGTGGGGCTTAGCACCATGTCTCCTGTGAGTCCAAATGCAGTCCAGCAGCCCTTTGCCTTGCCTTTTGTACAACAGGAGGGCCAGCAGTCCTTGGGTCAGTTGTCTTTTTGGGACTCAGATGATCCTGAGCCTCTCTGCAACCGAGAGGTCAACGTGCAGCAGTCCGGACCTGACTCCCCCTGTGCAACCACCCCATGTGCAACTACCCCATGTGCAATCAACCCCTGTGAGAATTCTGAGACTACAAGTGTCAACGTGGACGGGGAGCCCACTTCCTCGGAGCTGAGCCATACGCAGTCCGGCCACAGCTGGTCCGTACTCGGACACATGGAGAACCTGGCGCGAGGAGGCCAGGAGACCAAGTCACACCTGCAACGTTTGAATAATGTGCAAGAATGTGTTCGAATGGAAGTTGGGGCCATGGGTGTCCGAGGGCAAGACGGGCTGACCCGGCAGCAACGGTATGATCAGAGAGTAGCAGCACGTGAGACTGCAGCTGAGGTCACTGTGGAACATGATGGAGATGTGAGTGATGGAGAGAATAGGAGAATGTCAGAGGCCATTTGCCCAGGGGAAGCAACGGAAGCGCAGCCTAATGGACAGGACTTGGCCAGGCTGGAGGGCATGTCTGATCATGTAAGCGCTGAGAGTGAGGCAAGAGAGGTCAGTTTGGAGATTTCCAATCAGACGCTTGATGGACAAAGGGAGTCTTCAGATGGCCAGGCTCTGCGTGCTTGTGAGGGACACACTGGGGAGTCACAGGTGTGTTGTGAGAGTACAAGCGTGGATGAGAGAGACACCACTGCAGGGTGTCGCACAGTGCCAGATTATGCTGCGCCATTGAGTGATGAGTGCGTTTGGGACATGATGAGTGATGTAAGACCCAGATTGAGTGGAGCAGCATGTGAATCCTCCAAGGAGAGAAAGCTGCAGACACCTGCAGAGTGGGAGAGAGTCAGAGAGGTGTGTAACGCAGTAACCTCGAGCGAAAGAGTAGTGGAAGCACGTGCGTGTGAGCCTAGAGAGGATAACCATGTTGTGCATGATCACAATCTGAATCCTGTAAAGGGTCAGATACCTGGGGTGAGGTGGTCCAAGGTGCCAGTCCCTGGAAACCTCAGGGAGGCGCAAAGATCCCCTCAGTGGGAATTCTGGCGCCAGGCAATGCAAGAGGAGCAAGATTCTCTTGATGCGCACGAGGTGATGGAGTACGTTGAGAGACCCAGGGGACACAAGGTGATCCCTGTGCATTGGATCTTCTCTGTGAAGACTGATGCACATGGGAACGTGTTGAGATTTAAGGCTCGGCTTGTAGCCCAGGGCTGTAGACAGATTCCTGGAGTTGATGTAGATGAGGTCTTTGCACCTACCAGTAGCTATGGGTCCAGGAGGACTTTGCTAGCAACTGCTGCAGCAAAGAACATGGAAATTCACCAGGTGGATATAAAGACCGCCTTTTTGAATGGTGAATTAGAGGAGGAGGTGTATGTGACACAGCCTCCTGGGTTTGATAATGGCAACCCCAACATTGTGTGCAGACTGCGTAAGGCCCTTTATGGCCTGAAGCAGGCTCCCAGGGCTTGGCACAAGACCCTGAATGAGAAGCTGCTGAGTATGGGATATGAAGTGTGTAAGAGCGATGCGGGAGTTTACATAAAGAGACACGAGGATGGGGAGCTGTCATACATGCTTGTGTATGTTGATGATCTTTTGATTGTGGCAATGGGTGCGGAAGAGATAGAATGGGTGAAAAAGGAGCTGTTGGCAAGCTTCAAGATTCATGACCTTGGTGAAGTCAAGGATTTCTTGGGCTGCCAGATCCTGAGAGATAGAGAGAATCGGTGCCTATCACTGAGCTGTGTGCCTAAGATTGATGCGCTGTGTGAGAAGTTTGGGGTGAGTGCTGAGCCACGTACAGTCGATACTCCCATGAGTAAAGACTTTGTGATGTCTGGGATGCCGCAGGTTACAGTGGGTGAGACCAGCTTTGGGTCTGGGACTCCACTGCCTCCCGGGCATAGATATTGTGAGCTTGTTGGGTCTCTGTTGTATATTGCTAATACAACTCGACCTGATATAGCTCAGGCTGTGGGTGTTCTGTCCCGTTACCGGAACGCTCCCACCACTGCCCACATGAATGAGGGCTTGAGGGTATTGAGGTATCTTCAGTCTACTCGAGAGTGTGTCTTAGTGCTGGGAGGGAAAGGGCCTGTGTTAGAAGGTCATGTTGATGCAGATTATGCTGGCGATATTGACAGCAGGCATTCTACCTCGGGGTATGTGCTATCAGTGTTTGGCAGTGCTGTGGTCTGGGGTAGTAAGAAGCAACACTCAGTTGCTACCTCCACTGTGGAGGCAGAATTCATGGCAACCAGTCTGGCTATTAAGGAGCTTAACTGGCTGCGTGGGTTCATGGAGGAAATCGGAACTCCTCCTTGGTCAGTGAAGCTATACTGTGACAATCAGGGGTGCATTGCTAACCTGAAAAACCCACTGTATAGCAAGTATACTAAGCACATTGCAGTGTGCTTCCACTTTGCACGTGAAGCTATTGCAAAGGGGCAGGTTACACTCTGCTATGTGGAGTCTGCAAGGAACAAGGCAGACATGCTGACAAAGCCTCTCGCTCGCCCTGTCTTCCAGGTGCACAGGCGAGGGTTTGGACTTGTGAAGATGACATAGGTGACAGGGTGCTGTCAAGGGGAAGTGTTGAATGAATTGGTCAATACTGTACTTAGTGACATTCCCTGTCACATGCCATCAACAGCAGTGTAAACTATAGCCTTTATAGCCCTTTATGAACGGTATAGATCATACTCGTACCTCAATGACATAACACGTGACTTGTACGATATGCGTTCTCAATAGACATTATGTATGGTAGTACTTTAGGATCCCTGCAGTCCGAGCCATCCCTGGGCAGCCCAGGAACGGCTCGGTACTTGTCCGAAGCATGTTGGTATCCTTGACCAACCTCTACTGTTGGAGAGTGCTGTGTGCTGTTCCTGGAAACGTTGTAGCGTGGACGGTTTTTCCCACGGGCTACGAACTGACGCTGCCGTCGTGCCATCACTGCAGGTGTGTTTAGGATTCTCAAAGTCGTTCCAGATATGATTGTGCTCAAACATTCAGACCAGTTAGATATTACTGCTGTGTGCATTGATGAGAGTGCATGACGAGAGCGCACTGAATGTTTGACCTCATTAAGACTTATGTTGAAGTCCACCGTTGTGGCGGTAAGATAGTTTCACTGTACAAACATCACAAAGAGACCTTGCTGAGTTACTGATGAACTATTATTGTATTCTAGTGACGTAAAGTGGACATCGCAAGGCCTCTTTGGTGCTGAACTCTGCTATCAGGCAAGGCGTAGTGTTACGTGGTCTTTAGCAAGAGTGAGAGCAGTTAACATCATTTGTAACACTTGTCCGAAGCATGTTGGTATCCTTGACCAACCTCTACTGTTGGAGAGTGCTGTGTGCTGTTCCTGGAAACGTTGTAGCGTGGACGGTTTTTCCCACGGGCTACGAACTGACGCTGCCGTCGTGCCATCACTGCAGGTGACGCCGCAAGCAGAAATGCTTGACTATGTATGCGAGATGTTTGGGCCTTGCTGCACCCGCATTGACACTTGTCATAGTATTGCAAGAAAGTTTTGTTTGCTCTCCGTTGATATGACAAGTCCCAATGTGGTAAGGGATTTATTGCAATTAGACACTAGTGTCTAATTGCAATAGTTTACTCCTGCCTGGCAACAGCAGGTGCCGGTGCGCACTGTAGATAAGCGTATATACAGGTGTTGTGGCAAAACTGATCGTGAATTGCTTCAGGCTACAGGGGTATCCATAGATATATGAGATACGCATGAGCATACTATAACATTGTATCTACATAAACTCACGCTTCTCTTATGAACAGCCCTCTTTATGCTGGTCATATGACCAGCTGAATGAAGTCCAGTACTGAAATCATGCATGACTTCAGTACTGAGTTTTCTATTTTTTGATTTTGCATCAGTATCCAACTTCGCAGACGAACATAGCTCCACGGTTATCAATGCGATGGTTAGATCCATGAACTTGCTCCACTTTGGGAAGGCAGCCTGTACAGTGGCAGACAGCATGCTGCACTTCATTTGTGTGAAGGCATACAACCCATCTGTATCGGACACACTTTGTCGTGCATCATAAAACCCATGCCCTGTACCCAACCTCTTTGTCATGGGGATTGCAACAGGCGACTCAATCAGTTCAAGCTCAGCGACAGCTATCGGCCAGCCCAACAATCAAGTGGAGTTTAACTCTACGCCGCCCTGCCTGATAAAGATAGCTTGCTTGCCACCACGGTGTCCATTGGAGGAGCAGATCTGCGAGCCCATCCATCCGGGATGCCCGTGCTGCCCCAAATGCCCCAACCCAGCTCCCCCAGTACTTTCCCCACCCCCGCGTCCACCACTGCCGCACCCGCCACCGCCCTCGCCACGTGCAAAACCATCGCCGCCAACACCGCGCGTGGCGCCACCGCCGCCGACACCACGAGCTCTACCCCCGCCTCCGGTCCCTCGTGGGTTACCACCTCCCCCGCCGCCGCGTGTGGCACCCCCGCCCCCACTGCCCCGTGCAGTGCTGGCCTCACCACCACTGCGTGGGGGCCCGCCGCCTCCCCCACCTGTGTGCCCTACAGCGCTCCCACCATGGTGCAAGAGCGAGTGCAAGCCAGGCGAAGTCCTCGCCTGCAAGGAGCCCTCCCCTGTCCCCAGTTGTCCTTGCTGCAGATTTTGCTGGCCCCAACGCGGATGATCTTCCAGCCGCCTCCCCTGCCATGACACCTTATGCTGGTCTCATGAAGAATTAATGGTAGGAATGCGTTTTTGCAGTACTGCAGTACGGTCACTGTACAGTACCCCAAGTGCATTTACACTACGGGTGTATCGTTCAGCAGCCATCACTGCACAAGGTACAGTAGGGGGAACTGTCATACTTGAATCACTCGTTAATACCCTTTGGCTGGCACTCATGAGTGGCACTAGTGGAGCACATTTGGCACTGATTGGCGATAATTGGCTGGCACTAGTTGGCACTAGTGTACCACAGTTGGCAGCTAGTTGGCACTCGTTGGCGATGCTTGGCTGGGACTAGGTGGCGCTAACGTGGCACAGATGAAACTGGTTGGCACTAGTGTGGCACAGTTGGCTGGTGCGCACAAATATTCGTAGTGACAAGTCATGGGTGACACTGCTGTCTAAGTAGTCACGTGACATATTCGTAGTGCCAAGCCCTGGGTGACAGTGCGGTCTAAACAGTCACGTGACATAGTCATAGTGACAAGTCAAGTGTGACAGTGCTGTCTAGACAGTCACAACTGCGGCAGCAATATCCCAGTCGCGGAAAAACATTGCACATGACATCTCCTTACGACTATTTGTGCGTGCCAAGCTTTCTATGGTTAATGAAAAAAGGAATGGGGGTGTTACGCATGACTTATCATTACTTGTCTGTGTGGTGGCCGATTTGTTGGTAAGATCCGTCCTGCTGTTTGAATTCCGACGCATTTCCATTCGTTTAGTCATGAAGCTTTGGTCACACATACACGTGCGCGGGCGCACGCGGCCCCCCCCAACCCCCCCACCCCCCCCCCACACACACACACACACACACACACCCCTCTCCTCTCTCTCTCTCTCTCTCTCTCTCTCTCTCTCTCTCTCTCTCTCTCTCTCTCTCTCTCTCTCTCTCTCTCTCTCTCTCTCTCTCTCTCTCTCTCTGTCTCTCTCTCTCTCTGTCTCTCCCTCTCTCTCTCTCTCTCTCTCTCTCTCTCTCTCTCACACGCACACACACGCACGCACGCACACACACACACACACACACACACACACACACACACACACACACACACACACACACACACACACACACACACACACACACACACACACACACACACATACGCGCACGGACACCATGCGAGACACCACGCACGGACACCACGCACGGACACCATGCGAGCGCGCACGCGCACGCACACCACACGCACACCTACACACGCACACGGACACGGACGCATACACGGACGGATGCACACACGAACGCACACCTGCACGCATGCAAACACGTGCGTGCACGCGCGGGCAGAGACCGAGACGATGCACATAGGCGTCACACATTTGTTACAGACAGTGAGGACAGGGACCGCATTCAACGTACAGTCGTCTGTTCGTCCGGGTTGGCCTGGTATTCGGGGTTTATCAGCGTTGCAACTCAATTGATCCGTCTAGGTCTCACTTGAAGGGCTTATCGCGTCGTATCGTGGGGTTTGGACACCGTCGCCTTCTCCCGCGTACTGCAGACCCTCTTGAGGAATTTGCACACACCCGCGCGCTGAGCATGGGGAAGCCAGGGTGAAGTGCACTTCACCCCATATGGATAAGTCATTTCATCTATGTTATGTATGCACCCTTTCTTGTGTAAGCGTACCTCATATTAAGGCCCAGAATCATCTGAAAACTTTTCCACTGCTCACGCAACACGCAAGGCGGGTGAAGTAGCGTAGAGAAAAAGCCTTGAACCAGATTGGTAAAGCTTTCCAATTCGGAATAAATAGTCATGAGTGCTCGGATTCTCACGCTTCCAATCTCCCAGTCAGAGTTTGCAAGTTCTCCATGAGGCGACCACACGCTTTTCGTTCTTTAAAGTGGTTCCGGTAAGCAGACCATGGGTTGGCGGCAGATTAGGTTCTTACAGGTCTGCGGGAACTTTTCGCAGTGCTCCCGACACAGATTGCGGCAAGCACCACTTGTACCTTGGAGGCTTTCTACTACGACGGGAGGAAGGGGGTCCGGCACGGTTATAGGGGGGCGAAACGGTCCAGAGCATCCCAGGCAGCAGGGGCAGCCGTCAGGGCGCGGCTCCCAGCAGAAAGGCACTTGCCCTGGCTGGCACTCCGTTGCGCAGCGTAGATGCTGGGGGCACGTGACTGGAGGCGGAGGTGGCAGGAGGGTGGGCGGGGGAGGGGGAGTTTGCGGCCACGAATCCGGGCAGGATGGGCAACAAGGGCAACCGGGAAAGTGTTTGATGCAGACTTGGACCTCGCGAGGACACTCTTGCGGATCTGGTGGGATGCATAGGATACGTGGGCAGGGCCTGATGGGTATTGTGGCAGAATCCGCTACGCTTGAAGCTGAGAAGTCACCTGGGTCAACCCCGCAAGCAGAACTAGGTCAGCTGGAGCGTTTACATACCTTTCGTGTGGACATGTGCACTGATTGAATTTTGTATAATTCAATCAGTGCCGTTCGAAGAAAGAGTGTCTCGATGAATTAGGACTTCAGATAGAGCTTGAAGAACAGAATAATACTAATGGTTGTAATCTAGAGCACACAGTACAGACATGTGTGAATATCAGTGTCAGTGGCTTAACATCCCCCGTCTGTCCGTTCCAATGAACGCACGCATCAACATGCATGCATCCGCTTGTGTGCCTGCGCACGCACGCCCCCCCCCCCCCCCCGGCATTCCTACAATTGCAATGAAGATGGAAATGAGTATACTACGTATGATGTAAATAATCCATGCCTATGCATAAGTAAGCGTAAGTCATACGTTTGCAAGTGTCAGTATACTGATGGCCTTACGCGCTTTATTACGTCGATTTTACTTCAAAGACATTGCATGTCACTTCAGCGATGTAGTTGTAGCAGCATTGGTTTAGTGAGACAGTACATTTTGACGAAGGATTTAGAAACCATTTGTGGGGTCTAACTGGAACCTGCATTGGTTCCCGTGGACTTGGCACACGTGTACGGCCCCTCTAATATATATCCTGGAGTATGAACACCACTGTGTGCTGGACATGGTACACCGTTATGATGATACCACACCACTGTGTGCTGTACACCTTTATGATAATTACAGCACACAGGAATGTTCACGCCTTGTACAAGGCTGCCTATGTGCAAGTTCAGACCAAGTCTGCAAATGTACACTTCATGCCAGAGTTGATGAGCATTGAATGGTGGACATGCCCCGCTCCAATGTGGGATTCTGCCTTTAACATCCGGAGCTTAAACTCGGTTCGGTGATTTTTATACACCAAACATGCTCAACATACTGAAATCAGGTACATAGCAGCCTGTTTGCAGGTATCACCAAAGCCAGCATTGACAAAGGTAGTCCTCTGACCCATGAGATATATCTCGATGTCGGGACCAAATCTAGTTGACGTACCGCACTCGCCAGTCCGCAAAGTCTTGCACCTCGAACGGCAAGGACCCAAGGCCAAGTCAAGAGAGACGTCTAGAATGACTAGGACACACAAGCACATGTAACACAGCCTCGTCTTCATTGCCTCTTTGAAGTGCTATCTACCTCATTCCTCACATGGGTGTAACGGCTTTGTGCTACAAAATTTCAATGTGCTATGCTATAGCTATGGAGTATGCATCCAGCAGACTTGCATTTGACTGCAAAAATAAAAGTATGATAAGTTTAATTCCCCTTCAATCCCTTCATGTAATCTAGGATGCAGATTAGTGCCGACTGATTTCTTGCACAGCGGTGTACAGGGATTTCGGAAGAGTAATTTCAGTACGACGGGCTTATGGGCCCTACTGAGCTCCTGATTACAGGTAAGCCTACATTGCAATGCCTCTTTATGTAACCTATTGCTTACTTGTGTATGACCTGCATGGAAATCAAGGGTCAAACATAATTTAATAGGTCCCGGCCTTACAGGAATTCTTCGAAGACCTTAGACAAGCACAGTAACCACTGGAGGTTACTCAATAACTCTTCATTGTATTAAATAACTTCTCA